>JAZHYW010050374.1:0-74609 GCA_037355805.1 Ixodes ricinus | reverse complement strand
ATGTCATCTGCAGCCTGGCCTTGATTTATTTTTTCGATGTGGCTAACATCGGTCAAGCTAGCAATGCAGCCTTCCATGAACTTTGTGAGATCCGATACAAACATTCCGCTCGACTGCATTTGCTTCTCTCGGAGGGGTGCTCTCGATAGTACATTCGCAGTGACATGGTTCTTTCCAGACACGTAGAGAACGCCAAAACTGAAACGCATGAGCATCATTCGGAACCGCTGAACTCGCGGAGGAAAAAAGTCAATTTAAGGTATTTTTACCGTTTTTTTTAACAATGGTGGGGGCTGGGAAAAAAGCTGCATGTACAGCTTGACGGAGTCCCAGCTCCGGAAACGTTTGAGCAGCAGCGGCAATGCATGCACATACAGAGGTAATAAATATTATACATATTGAACATAAAAGAATAACGTTAACCAATATTGTTTAATGAAGAGAACAGTGAATACAAAACCAAAAACAAACAAAGCCGGAAATACTACACAGATGCAACTCTAGTGTAAATATATCACTCGTTACACAAAAAGAATAACACCGTAATTTTTTGGGTGAAATAATGTTTTTATGTATGTGGCTTAAGGTTAAGCAATTCAGAAATGTTAGTTTAGTTCTCTGAAGGCAATAATTGGAGCGAGAGTTTTCAATGAACCAGGGTTCAGAATTACGAGTTGAATAAAGTTAGCTTCTTTTCTATAGCTACGTTAGAAAGACGAAAGAGTCTCTATTTTTTTCCGCATTCTACATTATAACTGAGGCACAACTTAAAGTTGTAGAATGTGAAGAGTTTTATGAAATTGAGATTGCGAAAAAGAGTTTCTATCTGAAAGTGATAGCCGACATTGCAAATGATTCTTAAGCTTTTTCTGCAAGATATGTATTTTCTGAAGGTTCTGTTTGTTGGTTTTCCCCAAATCAAAAGACAATAGTTTAAATGAGAACAACATAATGACTGGTAAAGAAGTAGTTTAGCACTGAGTGAAAAATATAAGAATACCAAAACATTAAATCTACCACGTCACAACGCGTCGTGACCTCAATTCAAAGAACAACCTGCTGTCCCACGCAACACAACACACGCGTCTCCCGCTCATTCCACACTTCTTTGTTTTTTAAACTTTGGAAGAGAGCTCCTCTCGTACAAAACAATGGTACGGGCAACATTTCAAAACAAAACAACCACTCTAAAGCGCACCCTCATGCCTCCGTTCACAAGTATCGCACTGCCAACTAATAGGGCATACCACAAACCCATCACCAAAAGATAAAAAGAAAACTCTTACAACAACAAAACCTTTTGAGTCGCACCATTTAATGTTATTGACGGTGTACTGATACATTTTCCTACGGACGCAATTCTGATAATCTCTTTCAAGACTCTTTTTGCATAATATTTTTCTTTGATTAACACCACCGTTTCCCCCAATCAGACAATCAATTGTTAAGGCGAAAGACTTAAATGTCCCATTACGAGAAAAGACGTCGGCGTTGTGCCCGAGAGATGGTTACAGCAATAAGTCATAAAGCACGCGCCGCTCAAGGTCAAAGCGTACGCGCCTCAGAAATAAAAGATAAAGAAAAATAGAGCAATGCAGATGCCTCGTTACGGAAGCCGTCAGGCCAGCGGAGGCGCCGTTCCTCCGCAGTGGGGGAGTGTGATGTCACCGCCAGAGCACGACGAAGATGTGCAGTGATATCAAATATCAATAATCGTACCCATTACTGCGCAAAGTTCGTTGACAAATAACTCCAGGCCGGTCGCTTCTTTTTACTTTCCGTAAATTGCTTTACCCTTTCATGGTGGTAGCCTTGAAATTTTTAATTCCATAATGGACAGGTGTAATACAACATGATTACCTAAAACCCGCTAATAAAATGGTTAATTAGCACATTTTAGTTGATTATACAAAAAATTATATATATTTTTTTCAATTCATGATGTCGCGCGCAGCTGGGATTTGGTTTATAAAATGTTTTCATTGATGTTCAATTACCCTCTCCTTAGAATTTGTTTTAAAGCTTGGGCTTAAACACCCGGCCTAGGGCAAATAATACAATGCAAAGTTTACAGCTACCAAGAAGTATGGAACTTGATTTTAGATGAAACGAAACAAGAGGGTTAGTATCAGTTGCAATAGCGCCCTTGAGTGTGTTCTTGTCCATGATGCAGAGGAAAAGTGGGGGGTATTTATGTCGACCACTCTGTGATTGTTATATTTCAAATTCGACAGCATTATAACACGGTGGAGGTATGTGTAACAAGCAGGATGACGATACACGGAAAATAAATGAGGTACGTTTATAGTACAGGTTATCAAAGGAACACAGCCAAGATAGTTTTAAATATGTTTACAATGTCATATGTTTAGTAAATAGTGTGCATCATGAAGATCAAATTTAGGATTAGAAGAAAGAAAACTTTTGTGTTTCGAAGCATTTTTATTTATTTGCTATGTCTTGCACCAGCCATGACTATCAAGATTAGGCTGCAAAAAAGAGACAATTCTTCAGGTCTAGTAAAAAGGTCGTAGATGACCAACAAAGAGGCATATAGATGACGTAGTAAGTAGTAGCACATCGTTGATATACATCCGGTGCACATTGGCTGTTCCAGCTCTCCACGTTTTTTCCGAGCAGGGTTTTTGCGACACGAAGTCCCCAGCTCAAAACTCCCAGCGCCAAAAGAAGCACAAGTAAAATTATTCAGAGTATCACTTTACTTTGCCTGAAATCAGAAGCTACATTCGCAAGGAACTGATTACTGCAAAGAGAAGAATTTCCGATGGGGTGTTCACATTACCTTATGCACGAAGATGCTCGAGAATCGCTTTTCAATGATGGTACTTCTCCCATGCAACCTTCGCTGCCCAGTACAAGAGGTGGGCCTTTCCGGTGCTGTTTTCTCGACAAGCAAAGAGGAAAAACTAGGCTGGTATGCATAACCATGCACTAAGAAATAAAGTAACAAGCAAACAAAAAGGTGTTAGCTCTCCTAATAAGATTTGCTTAAGTCGAGTTTGGCGCGAAGCAACAGGTGTGCCGCTGGTCCGATGCAGGAGAAAATCACTGGCAACTTTGTAACTCACAATGCTTGTTCAGGACAGGTAGGTGTCCTCTACATAGTTAACGTGCAAAAAGAAAATGAGGCGAGGGATCAGTACACGAGTCAAGATGTCAAAACCTTCTGTGCAAGCAACCGTTGAAATCCAAAACAATTCGGCAAGCTCTGCATACGTTTAGATTAGCTCCAAGGATGCAGGTGAATGTATGTATGCAATCATTCAGATTTGAAAGCAGAGAACTAGACGTAGACAGAAGCTGTATCTATCCTAACAAACAAACTTCTTCTTCCCCAGATATCCCGCTCCTGAATGGGCCTTTTCCGCGATTGTACGGTGCCATCCATCTGCAAACCAAAAAATCTGTTCTCGATGGCCTTTAAATAATTTAAACCAATGATTACGCTTGCCTTTTTGCTGCCCTGGATGAAGGAAAAAACTTACGGCGTGTTTCAATTGAAATGCTACACTTGCCTCGGCTACGCATTCTTAATGAGCGCCGATAGCATCGTGCAAGCACTACTGAAAATGGCGGAAAGCATCTACTGCAACCACTAAGCATGCGCGTAGGCGAACCTGGAAAAGGTTCACTTGGGCGTTGAACAACACTGTGAAATGCTTCCGACATGTCAGCCTGAAGTTTCTGGAACTAAAAATGCCAGGCACCCAGACAGCCAGGTCTCCTCCTTTTAAGGAGCCAATCCTTGCCTCAGCATTATAATGATTTTTATTTCTGTTTGAATCATGTCGTCGAGATAAGTTGCGAATTTGTAAATATCTACGTGGTATGCATAATTTCAACTGTCTTTTTAGTGGAGAATCTCTAAGATACGAGTTATTACTTAGATGCACGGTACGATTCAAAATGACAATGTATAAAGAGTAAACTGCTGCCTGTTGCATGACCCATTGTCATAAGCTTCAGAAAGTCTCCACTCAGCAAATGCCGCTTTGCCTAACTGAAATCCAGTGCAGGCTAACACAGTATGTTAAAAGCTGAGACATTGATTCGCTTTTGGAATCCTCTTCTAAACGGAGGATAGAAATGAAAAAAAAACATTTATTCAGTAATTCTAACTTGAATTAAGTGAACTGTTTAACTGACTCTATTTTGCTACAACCGAGGACATCTGCGAGACGGTTTAGAAAAAAATTATTTGCAAATTCTAGTGAACAGTGCAACGGCAACGCAATCTCCAGGTGTTGCCGAAGTTAGTTTTCCAGGCGTCGAAGGGGACACAGGTTCTCTCGGCGTGGACGTGGCGCTGGAGACTCTTAACGTTTCGGCGATGTTGAGCAGCGGGATTTACGGTGAAGAGGCGGCGCTGAGGAAGCCGAACGTCGGAGGTACTCCTCGATGCACCGAGTGCTTTCGCCGTACCTTGGGCGCGAGTCGTTCGGGTGTAAGCCACGAAGCCCCAATCGTCCGTAGGGACATCGAAGGTAAAAGTGGTCCGCTTCTCCGCAGTGATAGCAGATGGATTGTCGATCCGCTGTCCCCCATACTTCAGTTTTCCTTGGCGCCGGTTGGTCTCGGCGGTCGTACTGGTGTCGTTCGTCGTTGCGTCGGGTGTACGGCTGCGTTGGCGAGTCCCGTCGTGGCGCCACCGGGTGATGTTGAGCAGCTGGCGGCAGTCGTCAGGCCATTGCGGCGTAGGTCAGTGTCGGCTCTTAAGGTGCGGTTACGGTAACAGTATTGGAAGCCACGGCATCTGGCAGAAACGCTCGCTAAACTTCGTCACGATTATCCTAGGCGATGGAGTTTGCGGCCGGGCGCTCAGCAGTCGGGAAAGCTTCCTAATCTCCTCTCGGACGACATCGCAGATGAGCTCACAAATTCCCGGAATGCAGTGGCCAATGTCGCAAGGGGACTGCGGAACCATAGGCTTCCAGCCACTACCAGAGGCGGGTAGCCTCTGGTACTGGCTGATGTTGGTGGCTTCCGTGATGAATCCCTCGACGGTCGTAGGCGGGTTCCGCACAAGGCCTCCGAAGATGATTTCCTTCACACCTCCCATTAGAACCGTGGGCGTTTTTGCTTTGGAGGCATCGGGATCCGCGCGGTTGATAAGTTGCAGAACATCTTCGACAAAGCTAACGACGCTCTCATTAGGACCTTGAACCCTCACTTGAAGAACCTCCTCGGCACGTTTTCTTCGCTGTTAGTTGGTCAGCGTACCTCGGAGCTCAGGCTTAAGTTGGCCCGTTGAAGTGATCGACGCGTTATGGTTCTCAAACCAGTTCTGTGATGTGGCCTCCAAAGCGAAGTAAACATTCTGAAGACACTGCTCCGGTGTCCATCCGTTATGGCGGGTCACCCGTTTGTATTGCTGGACCCAGTCATCGATGTCGTCGTAGCTTTCGCCATGGTAAGGAGCCGCTGTCCGGAGGGCGACGGGCAGGATGACGACAGGTGGCCTAAACAGCTTCCTCCAAGGTACGCATGAAGCGCACCTCGAAGGTGTACGCTGCATGGGTACAACCAGACATGTACGTAACGCGTTACAAGTAACGAGTTACTTGTACCTAGTTACTATTTTCGGTAACGAGTAACGTACTTAGTTACATTTTTAGAAAAGGAACGAGTAACGGTATTTAGTTACTTTTAAGGCCAAGTAACGAGTAACGGTATCTCGTTACTTTTGAGGAGTAACGTGTACAACACCGCTTAGATGGCCTCGTTTTAATTCTAACCTGAGTTTGCGTCTATTGCGACAAAGGCAGATGGGCAACCCGAAAAACAAATAAACAGTATGACAGTACAGCAACGTATAGTCGCTGAACACGTCGTCGAACAGTTCGACTGACGTGTCCAGCGATATACGTTGCTGTACTGAACTCTACAGCTTGGAATGTCCTTCACCCAGCGAGCGCAATCAGGTTCGTTGGGCGAACTTTCTAGAACCGGGTACGGACCGAATGTAAACCCGGAGGTTGCAAACACAGAAAGGCACATGACCCATTACCCGCTGTCCGCAATGAAGACGTAGTTCCCGAAGATTCGCCAGCTCTTCCTGAAGCACAACACTGCCGTTCGTTCGAGCGCGTCAGTAGAACGACGCTTCAGCGTCGCCGGGGATGAATTTTCAGAGAAGCGGGGAAACATAACAGATGAAAACTACCACAGGCAGCTGCTGCGTAAGACTACTAAAAAGAAAACAATAAACCATGAAACAAAAACAGTTGTGTATTTGGTCGTCAAAGTAACGTGAAAAGTAACTCGTTACTTTCGAGGTAACTCACGCGTTCCTTTTGAGAATCGGTAACGAATAACGTATTTAGTTACTTTTTGAGCGAGTAACGAGTAACGGTATTTAGTTACTTTTTTTGGGTAACGTGTGCATGTCTGGGTACAACCCATGAAGCATACCCCTCCGAAGGCCCGCAGTGCTAGCCCGTCCTCCAGTGGAAGAAGACGTTTCGAGGAGGATGCCGCTGCACGAGGGACCTGCCGTACCAAAAGACAACCCCTGGAATTGGGTCTCCTGCTGCTAAAGCAAAGGAAGAAGACCATGGCGATGATTACCCCGCACCTCCATCAAAATGTCACGTATGCCAATTGATGAGGCGACGAAAACTGAAGCAAACTAAACGTTTAATGAAGAGAGCTTGTGCCCAAAACAAATTAGAAAAAGGCTAGCGTCGCGGGCGTCGAAACAACAGTATTGAGCGCTGGGGCGAAACTCACCCTGGACCGCCACGCGGAGCATCTTTAGTACCGCGTGGGTTTCTGGAACATTCAGCGTAGAACCCCCGGCGCGTAGAACATTCGTAACTCGATCAGACGACAAGGTTTTCTCACTTACGAGAACGTCAAGTTGCAAGAATAATTAATGACAAAGAAGAGCTCCCTGGAATCGAACCTGGAGCTTCCGTGGTTCAGCCAAGCACGGCACATTCAGCCTCGCACGCGCTCGCTCGACGACGCGCGTGGCAATATTATGCCATAAACGTTTGGTTGGGTTTAATTGGTTTACATCATTTAAAAGGTTGTTTATATCGTACGTTGTACGACGGTCCTCGTTGTACGTGTTTCTTGTTTCGTCCGCGTTTCCGTTCGCGCTTTTAACGTTTTGAAAGAAAGCTATCGTTAGGGCTCAACGACAGCTTAGTGGATTTAGAGCAACAAAAAATGCATGTTTTACTTTTGATTCACAGTAACGTGTTCCCTTCGCGCCTTAGCAACGAAATATGTCCATAGTTACTTTTTGAGCGAGTAACGATGAACCAGTCTTTAGTTACTTTTTGATGACGTGTACTCTTTCTTCTCTGGTATCCTACTATGATACCATATAAACTTAAAAAAGAGACCAACGAAATTTACAACCGACGTGTCTTAACATCTATTTTTTTGTAACAAAGTTCTTTTTTTTAAAGAGGTTGAGTCCGAACGTTAGTGAGAACGGTTTTTCGTTTTGGGAAATCTTCGAAGAGTAAAGACATATAACATAATCATTCAAATCCAACACGGGATTACCTACTTGCAATTGCGAACTCTCGACAGAAAACTCATTTGGGACGTAATTTTCAAACGATGACTGTCCTTACTTACCTCGAAGCTCAAGCAGAATATTTGCGCCAAGATGAACTCTCGAAATGATATGCAGAAAGCAAAATTGATGAGGGCAGCGGCGTGGGGCATCTGTGAATTCAAATTCGTACGCCGCTTAGGAAGAGTTTTCTTCTGTGTATTTCGAACATTCGTAGTGTATATACGTGTTAAGATATCTTATGCAAAGATACCTTTAATATTTGCGCATGAAATATCTCCGAATGTCGCTGAATTTTATGAAAAATCACTCCAGTTTTAAGCCTTGGTTTCGCTGATAGATGCTAGCTCAGCAACTTCAAGTTTAGCTGATATATCGTTTGGATTACCGGAGAATCTCATTTTTTATTATTTTTTTGTAAGCAGTTCGTTTGCGGACACGGTTACTTTATAATGAATAATGAAACCAGCTCCGCAAATAAAACTTGGACGCTCTCATTTGGCTTTATTATCTGGGTTTTACCAAACAGCACCAAATTTCTTCATCTCTACTACGCGGAACTGTTAGTATAGGTTGGTTGGCTATTACTACCGGGAAGATGAAAACATTACTGCAATATTAGTATAGAATTAAAGACGAATGCACTTGGATACAGTATTTTATTAAAAGTTTTCGTTTCGGCAGGCAGGTACCTAATTAGGAATCGTTGAACGAAGACAAAAAAACTTCAACCATCTGAAATCTAAATACCCTACGTTTCAAGGTCTGCTACTTCCATTAATCACAAGTGACTGATTATATCATTGTCATCGTCTTTCAATGTGCCCGGTATCACCTTTTTAAGTTACTGGTTTCTTTGAAATCGCCCGTTGTGACTGTTGCATTTTAATGTTCAGAGTTTTGATTATGATGTTTTGTTGATGTTTCGCTGTTTCCCGCGTGATGCACCCTAATCCAGAAATGTAGCTGTTTGGTAAAGTTCCAGGAGGTTGGTTTGCTTGTGTGTTTTGAATATGCCAGTACCTTGAGAACAGGTGTTTTCGCTAATTGTTTTCTTAGTCGACGGTGGTGCTGTTTTTGAATGCAATGGTGTGGTTCTTCTGCTCAGCGTGCTCGGCTAATGCGCTGCCCTGTATGTTATTTTTAACAGCACACCGATGCCTGCGTAGTCCTTCCGGGAAGTGTTTGGTCTCCGCAACATACTATGGGGGCAATCACCACAAGGCATCTTGTACATAAGACCCTTCGTTGTGTGTGTGTGTGTGTGTGTGTGTGTGTGTGTGTGTGTGTGTGTGTGTGTGTGTGTGTGTGTGTGTGTGTGTGTGTGTGTGTGTGTGTGTGTGTGTGTGTGTGTGTGTGTGTGTGTGGTGGGGCGGTTTTTTGGAAGACAGAAAATGGCCGATGGTCGACGCTGGTTTATCTGTCCCAACGAGGCCTTACTTCCGCAGGACGTGAACAAGTGCATCGCTTGTGCCCTTGATGTAAGGGACACACACGGCTGGAAGAAGGAATGGCATATTCTGTTCTCGGATCACGATATTTCTTGTAGATCTTGTTCAAAGATATGGACGGGCATTCGTCATTTTTGAGGTTGTGTGTGATCACCGCGTTTTGTTTCTACAAGGCGTGTTCGGTGGAGCAAACCCTGATTTCTCGGCTGAAGAGTGCAGAGGCCACAGCAGACTTGTGTATCGGAGGATGGTTTGACATGCAGTTTAAATATCGGCCGCTGTTGTTTTTTTTGTATTTTTTGTATACATTTTAAGTTAATCGATTATACCTTCTCACAGTGCGGACGTCCAGGATTGACAGACAGCCGTCCGACTCGAGCCATATGGTGAATTGTATTGCCGGTTCAATACATTTCTGGTGTTTGTGAAGACAGTCACTTTTGCTGGTCTTTACCACGTAGTAGCAGTCGTGCACTTACTTTAAGAACAAAGCAGGTCTTGAGAATATTGGGCTTAAGTCTTTCAGCTCGATTGTTTCCATCGTAAGTTTGGCTAAAGTGACCACGACTCCTGCCCCTTAGCCGTGTAACTGTTCTGCACTCTAAAAAATGTATGTGCGTCTGTTTTCACGCACAACGCTCGGAGAGCCAATCAGCGCAACTTACGGAGGCAGCTCAGCGAATGACGATGCCGAAACATATGTTTAGACCAAAAAACGCAGTCTGAGTTGTGACATTAAGCAATGCAAAACGTCACGCTTGCATTGCTTAATGTCACAACTCAGACTGCGTTTTTTGGTCTTAACAGATGTTTCGGCATCGTCATTCGCTCAGCTGCCTCCGTGAGTTGCGCTGATTGGTTCTCTGAGTGTTGTGCGTGAAAGTAGACGCACATACTTTTTTAGAGTGTGTTGGTAAAAACATGACCAGCGAAATAAATGTTAGTACTGATTAAAAAGAGGCCAAGGAGGCGGCAAATCTTGATCGCCCACTGTAAGGCAGGTCCTTTCGGGAGTTTTCTGTCGGACAACAATGCCGTCCTTGACAAAGATACCGACAGAGGTACGGGTACACTGGCAAAGATGGATACGACGACTAATGATAAGAGGCTTTTGTCGTCGCGCAGTGTGACGCCCGATGTGAGTTCAATAAAATGGCCAGAACTCTGTACGTACGTGCTGGTCTTCCTTGTAAACGGTAGAAATATAGTTAGACAACGGGTGTAATGGTGACGCCGTGAAATCCACGATGGGTCCGAGGGGACACCGATTATGTGAATTTTCGGGAGGTCGTAGAATACAGGTGGGGACCAACTAGACTACAAAAGAAAATGACACTTAATTTCTTTTTAAGTGCTGCGAAGCATCGCATCACCGGTATCATGCATCTTAATGAAAAATAATTTATATTAGGATAGAAACCATGGTGAACATCAAATGTTTTTACTGAGTCTATCATTAATACCCTTATGACACCTTTTCATATAAAACAAATGATTTTATATGTGGAATTAATAGTTACGGCTATAAATTTCAAAACTAGTGGTTTGCGAATATTTGAATTTAAAAATCGAATCGAATAATGATTATCTGAATAAATTGATTCGCCTTTCGTATTCCTGGTATTCGAGTTTTTAAATATTTGAATTTGTATGGAATATCAGTACTACCGGGAAATATTAGGGTTAATTCAGGAAAGCCGTTAATATGATGAAATAATCCTCACAGGCATGTGATGGATATAAACAAAACCTGAATTTATAAGCCTTGATTAATGAACCATTTCGGCAGAAAGTATTTCGTATCTAATGTTCCTCAAACGAAGCAGTTGTGTTCTCAGCGTCTTGGGAGCGTTCGATAAAAACCCGTAAACCAAGCACGTCTCTATCTCAATTCAAGAATCTTGAGTCACCTGCAGCCGGCTCTGTGCCCTATAAAGCTATTCTCAGTTCTTACATCAGTAATGCTAGAATTTATTTTAAACACATAAACACTTGGCGATAGCTTAATTAGCCTCTTCCGCTAACCCGTCGCTCCCCGCGGCGTCGTACGAAGTGCGAGGGCTAGGTGGCGCACGCTATGTATCCACACGTAGTTGGCTAGACACATCCATCAGCTGTCCTTTAAGTTTGTCATTTAGATGTGGACAGTAAAACCGCTTTTATTCGTACTGGCTTCTTCATTTTCTTTCTTTTTATCTTGTGATCATTGCGAATAAAGTATTCGATATTCGTATACAATTTGACAATCTACTTCGGGGCCACTATTCGACATTATTCAATTCAATTTCAATTTGAGTTGAAATTTTACTATTCGCACACCTATACTTAAAACGTTACAACTTAATGTCAATATAAAAGTGAAATTTCTTACTTGGAATTGTCTCACTATCCTCCCAACGAGCTATGAGGATATACAATATGTTTTTGGAGGGCCCAGAACATAAAAATAAAAGGAACTTGCTTACGGGATTTTTTTTAACCCTGGGTGCTAATTTAGGCCTGGGGGTCATTGGAAAAGAGGAGATATGGGTTAATTGGTTACTTAGCTAACACGCTTTATTTTTATTTCTGAATTATTGTTCGCGGCGTTATGTTGTTCTAGAATTGACACGAATTTATTTTACTCTCGCCTAGATTTAAATATCTGTAAAACAATTTTATTGCGCGCTACAGGGTGAGAAATGTCATCTTTGTACACTACTGAAACTATCCAGCAAAGCGCGCCCATGACGTCAATGCCTCTGTCCCGCGCCCTGCTTCCAAACCCGCACTCCCGCGTCGGAAGTAACGCAATTAAAAATTACGCAAGTGGCCCACATTAATTTCTTTAAATCAAGAAAATGAGAAAATACTGAAGTTTCAAGAAACAAAAAAATACTGTTTTACGAATTTCAGCAATTTACCTTATCATTCCTAAGCAATATTCCAAGGTAATTTTGACTATTAAATATACGTTTTAATACTGGTAATTTATATTTTTTTTCTGAAAAGGAGGAAAGCACAACAGAAAACAAAAGCACGAAGAAACCGTGTATTGCACATCCTTGAATTGCAACATCTTGACGTTTAATATCAATGGATAAACTGTATTCTTAACATTTCTTGCCGTTTTTGCATTATGTTCACCTTCCATTCTTCAGTATCGCAAAAACGGAGGATATAAAACAGATTTGTATTTTTAATCCGCAATAAAAACTCGCAATAAAAAAAGAGAATTTGAAAAAGAAAAAGAAAACGCACGGTCGATCTTCAACAGGATTTCGCAGCGCTCCGTGAAACTCTAGTTTGTACACAGTTTGACCTTACGACGGATTGTGAAGGATGCTACGAGCCATCTCATCCAATCCAGCGCTGTGACTGTATGACGTCACTGCGCAGCCCAGGCGTCGCTGCGCCCCTTTTGATGGTCATGTAACACCAGTACAAAATTTTGTTTCTCATTTTATTGTATTATAAGGGCCGAAGCATTAAGGAGTGTAATGGAGACACATGTACAGAACGTAATGAAAAAATGGCTAATACATCTCAAATAGATGAATTAGAACTTCTTCGTGTTTACGTAAAACGGGCAAAACCTGTAATGGTTGCAATGATGGGGGAAGGCAGTTTCATCCACGAGACGTTCTAGGGGTGAAAGAGCTGAAAAAAAAGAATTTGAGTGTCAAGTAGATGTGGCTGAGGCGAGAGAAGACGCAGGCTGGTTCACTTATCAGTTGTTTCTTTCAGGTTAGGCCTATCACAATAAATCCTATGAAATAAACACAAACGAGTGCTCGTGCGGCGAATTGAAAGAAGGGACAGTGAAAGGTTAAATTCCGTGGATGTGACACTTGTGATACGATGATCGTTTGATAATATGAGGCGTGCTGAACGGTTTTGCAGAAGGTATCTAACTTTCTGTACCAGAATTCCAGACTGAACTAGCATATTCCTTTTGATGGCTCGTAGCTCCCACTGCGGCCATTTGTAAGGTGAAACGGAATATGGACAACTTTCATCAATACACTTTTATAACCTTCACCAGGGGCAGATCTTGACCAAGTAGAGTGCAACGTCGTTCTCGGTTGCTGATCGAACGTGGCGTAACAGCTTCCTGCTGGCTGTGTGTAATCTAGCAATGGAAAATGTTTGGCCCGTTTGCCAGTGCACAATCGGGCAATGTTCTGGTGAGAACTCCTCGCTAACACACATATCACCAGAGAAGTTCAGCAGCCTTTCGTATAGTTCTTCCTAGTTTATTCACCGGTTTGCGTCAGCTAACGTACGGTAGCAAAACTGCCAGGTAGACACGCCAGAGAAACGCCCAAGTTGGTTCAAACCTGGCAAATCCTGAAGGCGGAATTTCGGCCCCATACAGGTTTTCTCCATGGCGTTAGATAGTGTCAGAGTACTTTTCTTTTAAGTTTTTATGGCTTTTTAGTGGATCACCACATACCTGCCAAAGTGTCTCGCTTCAGCCAAAAATGCCACGTCTGAAACGAAGAAAAAGCAAATAAGCCTAAATGTGGCACTTATTTAGCTATTTAGGCCCAGAGGATGCAGATGACACAGCCAAGCTACAAGTACAATAACCACTAAGTGGAGCACATTTTTTTGCAAATTATGGCCAATATACTTCCACTCTTACCAAATATGGTTATGTTTGGCTCTACCATGGTGGCCTCTTCCGGCTTTTTGCAGGCCTTGAGATTCCCAAAGAAAACCAGATTTTTGCCCAAAAGAACTGTGCAACCTGGGCCACCTGAGCTTCGTGTAGAAAGCACGTTTTATTGAGCTCTTCCGACGTGAAATAGCAGACGATTAGAATTTAAGCCAGCGCCCAATCTCACTTCGCTGCTAGACTCAATTCGTAGCAGACAATCCACTTTTTTTTTTTTACGGAGACCGCCGTTAGTAGGGAGTTTCGTAGGTCGTTTGTGCCGTCCCTCAACGCTCTCCCCAACCCGCTACGATACCCGGAACTCTGCAGTCAAGGCAATCCGCGCCCAGGCGCAGTAACGGCTCCTTCGTTGGGTAGTGCTTAGCAGGGTGGGAAACAACGTGCACGAAAACTCCCTATTAGCGAGGCTTTGAAGCGGATCCCGCGTATGTTTCGTGTACGCACGTCGTGGTGGCCCGCTAAATTTACCGGGGAGATTTTACCGCTTAATAGGCCAGAAAATCGCACTGTTGTGACATTGTGTCGTCAGGGTGTCACGTGACGTTATATCACATGATGTGACCATATTTCCCACTAATTTTAGCAGAGAATTTTTTTCGTTAAATTTAGCGGGAATTTAGTGTCGTGTGACGTCATGGTCTCATTTGACGGCATAGTGTCACGTGATGTCGTGGCGTCACATGGTGTCAGTGTCACATGAACACCGTCTGCAAAATTTACCTGAAGATATGCCTGCAAAATTTGAACACGGCTGAGTAAACGGTGTGTAGAAGTCTGCACCATCTTGGCTGTTGACACTGCAATAAACATGTTTATTTTTGTTTGCTCGTAGACAACGTACGGGTTTTTAGTTTTGTTTTATATCTGTTTGTGAACGGCACTTCATGGCTAACAAACGTCGTACTTCGCTCGCATTTACAGACGAGCCGTCTGGAAACACGGCAAATGGGGAAAATTAGATGTCGCGATCACTGTCGCGGTGACCAGAATCGGACGCCAGGTGAATAATTGTTTTCGGTATTGAGGAGACAAGTAGTACAGTCTACTTAGCGTGGCCCTACTTCAAGCATAGTTACTGAAGACAAAATACGTCCGTTTTGGGCTACTTGTGTATTTTGACAATTTCAGGTATGCTCAAATCAGGCAGAAGCAATAATTAGACCCTTCTACCTCTTCGTTCTCCTTCAAACAACTCGCCTACTACCAGGCACGCTCGATTTATCTTCACCTTCTCAACGTGACCAGAAGAGTAACACGAGTACATTCGGTTGTCGCAGTGCTTAATCAGTACACTGCACCTGGACGTTCAGTAAAAAACGTATATGAGAGGCGAATCAATATTTCTACATGGGGCAAAGTTTTTTTGTACGTTCGAATAGTGTAGTTAAAGGTTGGTGAACGATAATTGTGAACAATTCGTTAACTAGTCGTCTTATTTTAATTGACTTAATGAGGCGGCACTGGTGTAATTGAGCTGCATCAGCCCCAGGCTGTTCTAACAGCGAATTGTATACATTTTTGTACCACTCCTTCACTTGTTCTACTATTTCTTCCAAATTGAACACCCTGCTGTCAATTAAGCAACCATGAAAGAACTCATGGAACAGTTCATCCATTCGAGATCGACGCTTTGTGAGCAGTCTCCCACTCATGAAGCAAGTCTTGTAAACAATGGTAATAGAACAGATTCCATTGAGAAAGTGGTGCTTTGAGTAAACAAAATGCTGAGAAAAGATTACGCTTGCTCCTTTACTGCGCTCATTCGAGAGTTGCATGGCTAAGCGGAAGTCGAGAAGTCGTTCGGCGGACGGAAGATCAATGGGGAAGAGGCACCACTGATTGGACGCCGCAGTCATGCACGATCGTATTCGGTGTGCCGGAAATATCTATTGCCGGGTGTTCCTGCCAGTTCATTAAGGACTGGCGAATGCTCCTGTCCGAGGATAAAGAGTGCTTGAGGAAGCATGATAGACCGCTAAATATTTGTTTTTATTTATTTATTTTGGGCAGATTTCCAGCTTTGAGGCGAAAGCAGGTTGCACGATATGTGAAGAGTAAGATCACCGTAAAGTGCCAGGACTATTATCAAGAAATGCAGGCACTTTTGGCCCCTTCAAAAAATTCCGTGATTGAAATTTTGTATTTGTGTATAGAGTTAAGAAAGAAAGAGTTCCCAAAAAGAATATGTTAGAGCGATGAGGCATAATGAATGTGTTGTGTTTTGCTTTAGTTTCCTTAACTGAGTTTGCTTACATACCATATTTGTGAATATCGATAACGTAATCATGTAGCAAGAGAAAAGTATTCCAATCCGGTTAATCATCATTCTGGCAGTTATTGGTAGAAGGTTTGGGCAGTACTCATTAGTGAACAATACACAAGGCAGTTCTGCACTTTTATGGGGACAGGCAATAGCTCCCTCCATTACTACGAAACCATTTTGAAGTTTAAAAATATTGTGTTGGTCAAATATATAACTTTCGTTCAATCAATCGCAAAGCCGTTTTCGAAGACAACAATGACGTGCCAAAAAAAATAACTGTGAAGTTGCCTCTACCTGCTATTACAGTTTTAATGTTTAATCTATTCAGAGAGAGTTGATTGAGGAAACAGTGAACTAGAGCAAAGTTAATGTTATTTTATTTATTTTTTGTCCCTGATTATTGTAGAAAGGCCCTCACGGAGGAAAGCAATATGTGTTAACATGGGAATTTTATTTATTTTACAATACTGAAGGCCAGTTCTCTGGCCCAAGCAGGAGGGGAAAAAATACAACATATGGATGCACATGAAAAAATCACAAAACCAAAAATAAAAAAATGAAAGCCATTTACAACTCCCTGTAACGCCGAACTAGAGCGCAGCTCTTGAGGAGGAGGAGGGAAGGGTACTGAGGGAGGGTAAACTCCTCCTCCCTCCTCCTCAACTCCTCATCCTACCAAATACTCCTCCTCCCATCCTCCTCCTCCCTCCTCCCCTTCCTCCTTTTTCTCCCTCCTCCTTCCTCCTCCCATTCCTTTTCCCCTCGTCCTCCCCCTCCTCCTTTATCCTCCCCTCCTCCACCTCCCTCTCGCTCTTCCTCCTCCATCTCCTGCGCTCCTCCTTCATCCTCCCCTTCCTTCCCCCTCCCCTTCCTCCTCCCTTCCTCCTCCTCTCTCCCCCTCCTCCTCCCTCCCCTCCTCCCTCCTCTCCTCCTTCCTCCTCCCTCCTCCCCTCCTTCCTCCTCAGCTTCCTCCTCCTCCCTCCCACTCCTCCTCATTCCCCTCCTCCTTCCTCCTCCCCCCTCCTCCTCTCCTCCTCCCTCCTCCTCCTCCTCCTTTCCGCGCGGTGCATTATGGGATATTTCCCATGATGCACCGCGCGGTTACGCCGACGCCGACAGCGACGCCGCTCAAGCTGGAAACGGGCGCCTAAGAGCTGCGCTCTAAAATGAAAACAGGGCCACTGCTGCGGCATAACTTATAGAATCAAAGGGAAACTGAAGCGGTTCTGTATTTGAGAAAAAATACTTCAATGGCCTTCATTCGACCTCCAGGATCACGAATATCAAGATTATTTTTTTAATATGGTGTACGGATGCTGCAGAAAGTAGTTTTTAAAGTACCGCGGAAGCCCCTCCTTCCCGGGGCGTGACGTCACACTAGTGTTTGGGGGATCTCTGCTCTCGCGCATCTTCAGCGTCTGTCAAAGCTATGCACGCGCACACCTGCTATTTTCAAGAAGGTCAGTATTTTCAAGAAGGTCACTGGTGTCAGTGCGAAGACAATATACCTGGCAAGCTTTCCATTGCACGCGCTGCTTACACGAGCGGCAGGCGCTTGGCGGCCCAAAGATCCTAGTGTGACGTCATGACTGGTCGGAGGTTATCGCGTTTTCTGGCGTTTAGTTACATCATCGGAAAAAATGAACGTGATATTCAGAGTCACAGCAAAAAAATATGTCAGAATTCACATTTTTTTGTTTTGTTTTTGCAAGAAGTGTTTTAACTTCCAGCTTCCTTTTAAGTATTGTTCTAATGCCTGAATGAAATTGGCTTACTGAATAAAGGTTTCTGGTAGAAAATTCCAATATGAAATAGTGCGGGGAAAAAACCTGTGTTGAAAAGCATTTGTTTTTGCGAAGATGGACCGCAGTGCGTGATCCCTAGTGAGCCGTGTTTTAGAGCGCAGCTCTTAGGCTCCCGATTCCGGCTTGAACGGCGTCGCCGTCAGCGCCGCCGTCAGCGTAACCGCGCGGTGCATTATGGGACTGGTGACGTCACCGATGACGTCATCAGTGACGTCATCCGCATCCTCATCGTCATTGATGACGTCATCAGCATCCGCACTGTCATCGGCATCGCCACTGATGACGTCATCGGCATCCGCATCGTCATCGCCTCTGATGACGTCATAACGTCATAAGACTAGATGACGTCATAAGACCTGGTCAAACAACGCGACAGAAGAAGGACAAGACCAGACAGACGACAGCGCTGACTATCAACTGAAAGTTGATTTGCACGGTCATATACATATATGTATATATATATATATATATATATATATATATATATACATGGGCCACAAACAAAATAAACAGAGCGCGAAATAAAAAAACCACAAAATACATAAAAAATCTCAGCTTCTAATTCGTGAGAAAATAGTGTTGTATCGTATTCGGTCCCTAACATGCAACATTCAAGAAACAAATTTCTTTATTGGAGAGACCAGCGGAGGGCATACTGGCACAATTGTCTGAGTATTTCGTAAGCTTCGATTATCTCTCCTGTTAGTTTGTCACCGTTCATTTTGAGCATTGGGTTTATTTATTTTTTATTTCAAATACTGCTTGAGGGTTATAGCAGGAGCGGATACAGTAATACATCAAACAAAAATACAGGTGAGACAATAAATATACGATAGAACAATCATTCTCACAGGTGCAACTACCCGTCAGCAAACCAGTTCATCAACTTTTCTTCAAGTTCTTCAACAGAAATGACGTCCGAAAAACACTTGGGGGTAATTTGTTCCACTCTTCAATCGTTTTGACAAGAAACGAATATTAAAAAAAATATCAATATTGGTAATTCCACCTCAAGCGTCACAGACGTTGCGTTCGACCATTTCCGATTTCATAAGAAAATGTATAGCTTTTTACCCCATGTAACCTTTTCCTAAACTATTTTTGCCGAGAACAATTTTGTTATGCCGCGGGCGTGGTTTTTACTTTTAAAACAAGCGTAAAGCTAGCCATCAATCAATAATTGGGTAAAAATAAAATTTCTTTCGAAACGCTTCACAATTTGTTTTATAATATTCGAACGGCTTTTAGCTTGCTATGTTGTGATGATTATGCAATTTATATAGTTTAAATATTTAAAAAAATATAAGCAAAATTCAAAAATTAGCGTATTTATTATATTTTTAATTAGAGCTTTCTTCTTGCAATTAGTAACTTTTTGTTAGAAGCCCTGTATATGTACTACAAAATAGAAATGTTTTCAACCGTACCACCAAATACTTCACAGAAAAACAAATTCTAAATTTGCGCGAAAAGTCTCTATTTTGTTGCCTAAACAGTCGTTTATTCTACCATCAGTTCGTACAAGTAAAAATACAAAACAAAACGACTTTAGAAGAAAAGTTTATTGTCTTTTATTTCAGAAAGCGTAATTAAGATGAGTTGTTTTCAAACTGACAAAAATATTGAATTTGAGCTCCCGCGTTGCAACACGGACTGGTTTCTTAGCGCCTCTTCACCGCACAACACGCAACTGTCGACATTTTTGGCCGGACGAAACGCACGATTGTTTGTCTTGAGCCAACTTTACTAAAACACTCAGTTGGGAAACTCGCCGTCGAAACCTGGGCCGCTGGCGTCCACCGAGACCGAGCTAAATACGACAACAGCGCCACTCTTTATCATTTGTCTGTACTGTGGTCACCTTGAGCTTTTAGAAAGGATGTTTTTGCGTAAAAACAAACGAAAAAGACTCTTTTTGTATGAAATGTATTGGAGTCTAGTACAAAATGAGGGGCGCGTGATGTTTTTAAAATCTTTAGTTTGCAAGGTTTTGCGGCACAATTAATATTGTTTTTATACAACCATGCCTCAGCGGTGCTTTCAGGAAGCACGTCCCGACCTAGTTGCATTTTAACTTCGGTAGTAAGACGCGGCGCGTCCGCTGGGGAGAGGGGTGACACCCCTGGAACCTCTTCCACTGTATCTGTTTCGGCGCCGAAATGGCCGATTAAAGCCAAAATAGATGTAACGTGCGGTTCCTCGAGTGGCCGCTGCGGGAGAAATGGCGGCGTTGTGTCCGCCATTAGCTCGGTTCGCGAGGACAGTTAGGGGCCACTTTTTCAGAGCAGTCTCTATGGCAGTTTCCCAACTTGGCTTTCCAATCGCTACAATAGTAACCGTCGTCTGCGGAGGAGTCCTCTTGTGATCTGGCACACGTTGTCTTATCTGCGGTTTTTTTATCGCTGGCGGGGGAGCAATTACACCACCCGGTCAGTTGTTTCACACCGCAATTTGTCCCTCTTGTCAATGTTAGCACATACACAACCAGCACATCAGAAGCCCCGTGAGTAGGCGATATGAAAACGACCTGTACTATTTGGCATTGAAGAGATCAGAGCAGCACCATATGTTCTTGGTCATGCGGCAGTCGAAGGTTCACGCCCCGTTCGTTTATTCTGCCGATGTAATTTTCATTGATATTTTTGTTAATATAAGACAACAGTCTTAAAGACAAATGTAAAACTCAAACTTCCTGTGTCTCTGAATAGGACGTAAATCCAGCACGTAGCGTTGAAGGTGATGCTGGCTTGAAGTGATGAAAACTGCGTGTCCCTTTGGGGGGGGGGGGGGGGGGACGCAAATTGTTTCGCTGAATTATGAACTTAGTCGAGTTTGTTTTTCTTTTTTGAACCCAGAGAATTGTACTAGGCCCTTCAATGTTATTTTTAGCCCAGGTGAACAGTTGATAGGGCGTCTTAAGTTGATTCTGAAAGGAACTTTGAAGACTGACCCTTGCTGCCAAACGCTTCACTGCTTCCCTACTCCGTCATAGGCAATATTCCCGTGGGATGTAGCAAAAAAAAAATTGCACTCAGCGGAAACTTTGTAATCGTTGCAACTGAAAGAGCAGATGAAACATTAGGATCAATAAACACGAGACAACTAGCGTCCTAGTATAGAAAATAAATAATAAGAATCTCCTACTTACACTCATCAGCATCCGCACGAACCGCACAACGACTTGTCTGTGCCAATTCACCTGCTTCAACCATAGTTATAGTACCAAAATTTCACCAAAAATAAACTTCTTTCTTGGGAAGATTCGCGATCGCACTAGTCAGCAGTAAGGTCATTCCAAGCAAATGTCCCCTTGTTTTGCTGCCCTTTCTTACAGTCGGTCATTAGACCGTTTCACATAACGATGTACCGTAGCGGACGCTACGCGGCACTGTAGCCATTCCAGTGTTGTGTTAGTTTCACGTGACCTTCGAGAGGGGCGCAGTCACCCGCGGGGCGTGGGTGATGTACTACGTGCACAACGCTGGAATGGCTGCAATTTTCGTAGCGACCCCTGCAGTCCTTTGTTAGGTAAAACGGAAAGGGGCGATCTCGCTCTATCGTCATCACGCTTCCCCAAGAAAAGTCCCAGTCACGGACTTTTCTTCGGCATAAAGTTTTGGACTGAGAGGCGCTGACATCGGTTACAAAAGGCGCAACGAGCCCGCTATGCAGTGACGGCACGTACAATGATCACACGATAACCGCCGTTCTTTGCACCGCAGCCGAAAAGAAAGACGAGTGGAAGCGGCCGTTGCAGAGCGCGGCGCATTTTTAGCTCTAAAAAGTGACTATACGCAAGGCACTTGCGAGTCAAGAATGCGCATACGCAGATCCCTCTGCGGAAATCACATTCCCGACCGAAATTGCCTTCCGTGCCCGTGAAGTTTGTCAGCTGTCGTATCAGGAAGCGTGTTGTGCGGTTAAAAGGCACTAAGAAACGATGCCAGGTTGAAACGTGGTATCTCAACTTCAATATTTTTTTCTCGATTTAGCCAAAAGTAATCTTGATAAGACTTTCATTAATCGAAGATAATAAAGTATTCTTATAAAGACGTTTTGTCTCGTATTTTTATCTGGACCAATTAACTCAGGGAAAAATAGAAGGCTGCTTAGGCAGCGAAAAATACCTTTTTACAAATTTGCATTTTGTCTTGGTTGTTAAATATTTTGTTGTACAGCTTCAAACATTTTTTATATGTAATACATTACAGGGCTGCCAAGAAAACAAACGTTTTATTTTGAGGCGCAAAGCGATAATTAAATTAGAAAAAAAAACAGAAAAGTGCTTATTTGTCTGCATTTTGTTGAATGTTTATGGGAAATATTTTAACAATAAATATTACATATTCATCACAACATAGCAAGCTAAAAGCCGTTCGAATTTTATAAAACAAATTTTGAAGTGTTTCGAAGAAAATCTGATTTTTGCTCAAATATTGATCGATGCCTAGTTTTACGCTTACGTAAGAAGTTAAAACCTTGGGCTAAGAAGCCTTAGGGTAAGACCTTGAGGTAAGAAGCCAGGAATTTAATTTTAAGAACAAAAATATTGTCGTGCACAATGTCTGGGACGTTCGTGATGGACTAGACAATATTTTGCTTTTTTGGTAGTCATAGTCAGGGCAATGAATTCACAGATGACCGGAGATTTGTTCTTTTACATTATACTGATGTTCTCTTAATTGATAATTAATACACTGTCCGGTCTGTCCAATGTAGAACTTGTCACACAGCACAGGAATAGAACACACGATGCATTCTCGATAGTTAACAAAATGCTATCGGTGCTTTTTTCTGCAATGCTTCCTCTCTTCCCAATCTTGTTCACATTCCCGCACAGGGCAGACAAACACTCTGGCGCAGAAAAAAACACCAACTTCTACCCTTTTTTTCTATTCTCTTTACATTTAAAAAAATCTTGGGCAAGGACGGAATGACGGACACTTCTTTGCTACAGGTGCTCGGGCATTCGTCACTTCTTAGACACTTTTTCAAGCTTTTTACGAATCTTTCGGCCACTGAACTTAGTACCTTCTGTGGGTATCCGGCATTTGCAGGTTTTTCCACTTGTTTGAAGAAGTTACTCGACATGCGGTTGTGACACGATTTAGAAGGGCGGAATTAAAGCCCGAATTCACAATACCTCCCTTCACCACACCGCCCCCCGCCCCCTTCTAAATTGTGTCACTACCGCATGTCGAATGGCATCTTAAAACAAGTGGACAGACTTGCGAATGCCGGCCACCAACAGAAGATTCTAACTTGAGTTGGCCAAAACATTGCTGGAAATTTGAAAAAAAAAGCGTCCGACAAGCGACAAATGCCCAAAAACCAGTTAAAAAGGGAAAAAAAAAATGTCCGTCACTCCGTACTTGAACAAGATTCCCCACGATTTAAATATCAGGGAAAAAATACAGACGTTAAGTTCTGTTGCCGTTTTTTTCTGCTGCAGAGTGTTTATCTGCCCTGTGCGGAAAAGTGAACAAGATCGAAAAAAATAAAATAAAACATTGCAAAAAAAAACGCCAGTTTTAGTTGTTTTAGTGTTTCCGAGGCAAAGCGCCGGCCTACAGATCCCCAGGTGGCGGGTTGGAATCCCAGTCAAGGTAACCACAATGGATGCTAAGACTGTAGCTATTTTGTGTTCTTTTTCTTTCGCACTTTGTTTATTGGGCTGTTCCCCATGGGTATATATACTGGGAGCCGAGCATATAAACTTTCAACTTTCAGTTGAGAGTCAGCGCTGTCGTTTGCCTCGTCTTCACTTTGTCTTTGTTTTGTCGTGCTGTCCTAAACCAAGAGGCTCATCAACCATCTAGCTCAAACATACCTTTTATCAACATATAAGGTCCACAACCTCCATAGTAGCACGAGTTTCCCAAAATAATGTACTAATCTACTTAACTAAATAAGTGCAAAACGTACACAAACCTCGCAACAAGGATAGATTTTTCCAACGTTGTATGAGGAAATAATTGTGTTCGTATAATGCCAATTTGATTTATCTACGTTTACAAAAGCCGGGTTAATGTGGCGTGAACAGCAAGTCATCACTGATACTATTAATTATGCATATCAATATTTTTACTGACCACAATATATCAGCGCCCCTTTCATATCTACGACCCGCTCCTCGGTTGCTATTGATACCATCAGGAAAATACTATAGTTCTGAATAGAAGATGCAATTGCAGCTCCTTACTTTAAAAGTTTGAGCAGCCACATAACCGAGAGGTTAAATGAATGCAAACCATTTAATCGAAATCAAAGAATATTTTAAAATGCATATGAAAAAAAAGACGGACTCTAAGCAAAAAAGTTGGGGCTCTAATCCACACTGTGAAGGTAGTAGGCCAGCGAAGCTGTGGTATCACCTGCAACTATTGTCCGCTGCACTATAGACCCTTTTTATGGCAAATAGAACCAGGCGGTACTAGGGTCTTTGAGGTCCAAGAGAACTTTCGGTTCATAAAAACAATGAACAAAGCCCACGCTAACACCGCTGCTTGAAATTTCAATTCGACGTCTAACCACCTATTCTCCACGAGAACGCCAAAAGAACGAAGGAGCGCGGGATCTGTTAAGAATTTTCGAATATTCTTGTAAACCAACTTACCTCCTCCCAGAGGTGGCCAAATTACTCATTCATTGTAATTAAATTACATTGGTAAGTACTTACCAAAAACTACTGAAATGTAATTAAATTACTTTACAAATTACCACTTCAAAAGTAATGAATTACAATTACAAATTACAGCATAAAAGTAGAAATTACTTTCAAAGTACTGTTTCACATATTTTTAGGGAGGAGCTAAACAAAAGAACGCACTCTCCTCTTTATTTGCAAAGTAACAACGGTCAACCTTACACCAAGCCAGTGGGCAAAACCAAAGACAGATAAGGCGAACCAACATGCCCTCCCAAACCGAACCGACTGACCTTGGGTCTGTCTGTGTTGTGGGTTCACGTTTCTCGGCAACACCTACTGAGCACGCTCTCGATCCCCGGATGCGTCTGGGTTCGGATTGCCTTGCTATTGATTATTCCTGTTGGCTGTGTCTTCTTTGTGTGAATTTCGGGGCAGATAATCTTCCAAGGGGGACAAAAGCCATGTTTGGGGAAGCCTATTGTTGGTCACAGAAACACAAACCCAGCAGGATTTAGGAGGCACGACCCTCCAGTTAGACCAAGAGTGCCTTCGAGCAACGCGCACACAAATGCACCCAGTCCGACCGTCACACAAGCCAGCGGCGGCAAACGAAAACCGCATTTGTCGTTTCTTTTCGTTAGTGTTTAAATGAAGGCCCGTTCACACTCTTGCAAGTGAGTACGACCGAGAGAGACCGGACCGGTTTTTAAGCCTCTTGCGATCTCTTAGAACCGGATGCGCTGCTGCGGAGCTGGTTCTAAGACGTCGTTAGAGGCTTAAAAACCGGTCTTGTCTCTCTCGGTCGTACTCGGTTGCAAGAGTGTGAACGGGCCTTAAGATGTATTGCTTTTCCAAATTCAAGAACTGCCTTCTTTTTTGTTTATTTCCGGGAAAGTAAAGAAACATGTCTGAAATATCCAACAAGTAATTACGATTTTGATTACAATTACCGCCGCTAAAGTAATTCATTACTTTACTAAAGTACCTGCATCAAAAAGTAATGAAACATTACAAATTACTCTCAAAAGTAATTTAAATACTGTAATTCAATTGCAGTAATTTCATTACTGGCACCTCTGCCCCCGCCAAGACGTTAAATTGTCCAGCCGAGGGCCCCCGTTAAATCTCCAGCTTTGATGTACGTGTAGCATTTGTGCTTTGTAGCACTGGTGACATAAGCAAGATCAACATGCTTGCAAAGACGGAGCGACCGGAAGTCACTTGGGACGGAACAGACAATTCATGCTTGTAGACAGCAAAACGGTGTATACCAAATGATTGAAGAAAGAAAAGTAAATGCACTGTACGAAATCTTCTTATATGCGAAAGGTTGGTGACGTCAATCCCCAAGTCGCAAGCTGCCGTCGCCGCAGCAGCTTGACCAACAGGAATCTTTGCCGGGAAACGTATGCGGTGAGCGCTACGTGCGTCGCATTGTTTTCGGGAGAGCCTTACCATCAATTATGTGGTTAGGATGCTCGTTTTGTGCTTGTCATTTATTGAAACGAATGCTGTGATACATGTTGTAAGCGTTAAATGCACTTCCGCTTCAATCATTGAAAGGTTTTTTTTTTTATTGAGGACGACGAGACGAATTATTGAGAAAAATCCGACCTGCGAGTTATATACAGCTTCCCTGTAAAAGCTTGTATAACGCTTAGTCGGAGAAAGCAGTCAAGGCAGGTGCCGCGCCAGCATTCTTTTGTTCATCAGTTAAGTATAATGCATACCTGGCAAGATATTGTGGGTGCAGCGCTTCAGAACTTTGACTCCTTAGGAAACTGACTCGTTTGCGCTACGAGAAACAATTAGGCGGGGTGAAAGATGAATTAGTTCCAGTACGAGGCAAAACAATGTTGCAACATCAAGCACCGTGGAGCAGACAAAAAGAAAAAGTCACGTTTTTTTTTCGTTTTTTTAGGAATTAATTTTGCAGCAGGGCGGTGATGTCATAACGAAATTTCGGTGGAACTTGAGTACATTCGTTTTTGTTTTCTTGCAGTACAGCCGAATCTTGCGGCATGTAAGAAGTGGAAGCTGGTAGACTTTCGACCTAGGCTACGTTAATGCGTATTACAGCTACGACCCCATGGTTCACTGAGCTCTAGAATATTTCCTGGTGCGTGCTATCGCAAATTGCGACAACACTGGCAAGTATCGAGGTGTAAAAAATCGGCTGTCTGATAAGTGTTTAAATTATTTTAAAGTCATGGGTAGAACATTTGTGTAAGCACAGTGATCAACGAATGTTCGTGCACTTTCATCTGCATGTAGATGTGGTACATATCTTATTTCTTTAATTTTATTTCTTTATATGCTCGGAGTAGATGTTTGGTAGCAGCTTAGAGGGTTTCTTATTTTGCAGGGGATCGGCGCCCGGGTGGTCTGGCGCACACCAGCTCGGAGCACGCAGAGCTAAAGCTCGCGCTGCAAAACACATGGATCCTGAATCCAATCTCCACAACTGCGCGTTTCGATCTGGAGGAGCATCGTACAGGCGTGCGGTCGTGTATCCCTACTGCGTGGTGCACGTTTAAGAACACAGGCCAGCGGTTGTACTCCGCTGGGTAAATTGCTCATCCGCAGCTCAGAGACAAGTCGCCCGTTGAGTAAGACTAACTTAAGGCTGTATAGACATACACGCAACAAAATTCTTTTTATTTGTCTTTTTTGTGTATTGAACGTTTTCTCTTAAATATTTTGTAGCGTTCTTGCTACCTTTCGGTACCTTTTGGTCCTTTTGGTATATCATATGGCGAGATTAGCTCAAGCCATATGACATACCACTAGTAAAAGCTAAGGCTCTTTGGGCTCTGTTGAAATATAAATTGACAGTATGACGGTATTCACGGGGACAGATACTAAGGAACTGGCCTCGAAGTGTGATAAAATGCTTAAATATGTCTGTCTCCGGGTCTATTAGTGTTCCACGTTTATAGGACGCTTTATGTGCTTCCAAAGAATAAAGCGTTCTATTTAATTAACAATAATTCTTTAGCCAAATGAATGAAAAAAGGCATTAAAATACAACTTTATTTTTCTTGTTTATTAACCTTTTTTATATTGTTCATAATAGTGTTTTGAATACTGAACTATAAAATTAGTGTTGCTGTTTACCTTTCTACAACTAAAAGTCAAGTTATATTTCTTTCTGGGAACTTGCTGCACATTACTGGGAACCACTTAACTCACAAATGTTATATACATTTAAAATTTGTTCTTGGTTTTAGCGTGTACTGAAAATGTATGTAGCATTCAAGGTGCTGAAAAGCTTTTTGATTTTTTTTATCAAGTGTATTTTCTCTCCGTTAACCTTGAGCCTTGTAGACAATCAACAAATATTGTGCGTAAGAATTTCGTCCCACATAATTCAATATTTCTTAAACATACTGATTTATAGGCTTTGAATGAGGCATAGCAAGCTTCTAATTGCAGATATATGTTTGTCTATCTTAATAAAAAGTGATTATCTAAACATAGTAAATACTTATTAACCAAATTCTACGTACCATGGTTCCTAAAGAGTTTCTTTTAATATTTGAGGAGTCTATAATACGGTAACACGATTTCTTTTTGTGCCATGCAATGACTTATATTCCTAAACATATACTTTTCGTTTTTGTGTCTTAAAGAGAGCAAACACATTTTGAATGACACTGTTCTTGCATTTCAACGCAGTAGAGGATTTGACGAGTACTGAGAGCTACGTAAAGCCACAAATGGTAATCGATATACGCATTACACATTTAGATTTCTTGATTATGAAACCCTTGCTCTGCATAGGCTCCTACCTATTTTGTTTCTTTGCCTTTAAAAGCTCGCAGAACGGGTACACCTCTGGTCACAGACACTTATTTTCTGCAAAAATTTAGGCATAAAGCTCCGCACACAATTCAAAAAGGAAGCAGCGCAGGGTTCCTGACAAAGGAACAAATATATTTAGAAAAAATTAAGATTCAGCAAAAGGATGAAGATAAAACTAGCGCCTACAGCGGGGAGTTTAGGGAATAAACGGTTTATGCTTCATTGTTTCCTGAATAAGTCGCGCTCCCGCGCAGTAAAAGCCAGGAAAGCAATTCGATCTCAATTTTAGCACAGTTTCTGGCGGGGCAAAAGTGGGAGGGTAATTGCGTAAACCACAAATGCATATGCCAGTTCGTTTTTGTGCGGGGGAGTTTGAAAGCGGATGCAGGTTTTTTCTCTCTTCTTGGTTTTTCCAGAAGGCGTTCGCGGTCAGTTCAATTTTCTTCTGGCGAAATGGAATTGGTGGCGTCAGTGATGATGCAAGAACGTTTCCTAAAAATGTAAAATTTACACAACTGAAAAAAGGCGTAGTAAGGCTTCATAATCCAAACCATGAGACAAGAAGAAATAGAATAGCGTCGTCTTGTCTGTTATACTATTTATTCTTGTCTCAGGGCTTAGCTTATGATGTTTTCAAACCAGCACGCCTGCAGGATTTCGCTCCTTGCAAGGCTCGCTCATCTCGAGTGAACCTTACTGCTAGTTCTAAATATGTTCAAATTTGATAGTGAATCGGGGGGTTTGTCATCTTTAATTTATCGACCTGGTATTTTTTTCTTTTGAACTAAGAAGTTATTTTTTTTAATAGACTCGGAAACATATATATAGCTACAAAGCGGGCGTTATTGTTTATTGTGAGAAATTATTTTGAGCCTTCTTTTATACCTTGCTTGGCTACCAAAAGGAGCACAAAACACACTATTATAGGATATAGGCGAGCCGGTAAAATATAGACATCATAAAGAAGAGTGGTAACTAGGATAAACTAGCTGCCACTCTGAAGTGTCGTTTCGGCACGTTCGATCTACCAATTACGTGACGTCAAATAAAATGAACTCTGCCTCAAATTGTTTTGACAACGTTTGTTTATCTGAATAGTATTTCAGGCGTAAACTCACGTCAAACAAACCCCTTAGTGTTTTCTTAACGAATACCTGTTTTGAGTCAACCGGAAATAAGTTCTGCTTAAAATATAGATTTTTATTAATGTAGCAGACATTTGCCTTTTGTAGCGTGAACTACACTGGCCGAGGTTGAGCAGTTTCGCGTGGCTCTCATAATGAGCCGTGCTCCAGTGCTGCGCAAGCGCGAGGACCAGTGATGTCACACGGCGCACAGCTGGCGGGGCGGAGCCGCCGTCGCCGCGGGCTCCGCCACCACCGCGCGCGCCTCGCCGGTCTGCGCAAGCGCGAAAATCAGTGACGTCACACGGCGCACAGCTGGCGTGCCGGAGCAAGGAGCCGCCACCGCCGCGGGCTCCGCGCCACCGCGCGCGCCTCGCCAGTCTTCGCATTCGAGACATCATAGCCGCGGCAGACGCACTGGCGCCGCCGCGTCCCCAGCTGTCCGCCTCCGTTGCGCAGTAGCCAAGTCTGACGCTGCACCGAAGCCGCTTGATAGCGCCTCTCATTTTGTGCGCATTAGCTCACGCTACGTATATCCTGGCATAGCCGCGCTAAGCCACCGCATTTTTCTTCTTTTACCAGATAGGTATCTTCGTCTTTAACCCCAGACAAATTGCTTGGGAAAATGAACCTCCAGAATAAATATTTAAAAAGAAATGCCTACACAATTGTTCGCGGATTATTGTGTACTGTATTGCGTAATAACTAATGCGCAAGATTATGCAATACAACAGTCAGACCTCGACGATGTTTCTTCCTGGTACGCTGAATCGCAACTGAAGCTTAACGTTACTAAATGTAAAAGCATGCGTGTTTCTTGTCTCTCTAAAAACGTTGATCCTGCCATTTACATCCTTAAATATATACCATTCGATGCTGTTGCTTCATACAAGTATCTTCGTATTCATATCACTCATAACCTCTCCGTGAACATGCACGTCGACTATGTTTTTAATAATGCTAATCATATGCGTGGGCTCTTGCGCCGCCACTTCCGTTCCGCTAATCTTCCGGTCAAACTGCAATATTATAAAGCCTTAGTCAGTCCTAAACTCGAATACGCCTGTTCCGTTTGGGATCCTGGACATGTAACATTATCACACATTCTCAAATCAGTCCAGAACCGTTCAGCCCATTTTATAATTTTTCATTATTCTTGTACTGCAAGGGTTTTATCAATGGAGACAACGTTGGACTTACCTGACCTCGCTTTACGCCCTAAATACCTTCGTCTGTCTTTTCCATAAAATCTATTATACTAACCCAATTCTAAAGTATCAACTGGTTTTCATACGTCATATGTGTCACCTCGCAACGATCACCAGGTGTAAGGTAGGCACGCCGACATGTCACACGAACCTCTATTTTCACTCTTTTATTCCAAGAACATCTAACGATTAGAGCCACCTCCCTGCCTCCATCGTGTCCATCCAGGACGCCACATACTTCAAGAGGTTTGCCAACGAGTTCATCTGTATCACACACTCCTCTCTGCAGAGCCTCCGGGCCTTGAGAGTGTAAAAATAAATAAGTAAATAAATAAATTATTTGGAACCAAAAGTTTAAATAAATAAATACTTTTGCGGTTCTACTTGAGCTCTACAGTAATTGCGCACGAGGAGAGATTTTATGTTCAAAAGACCGGCATTTGTATTGGGTCTGCGGTTGCCCCCGTGCTATGTGATATGTATTTGTCCTTTTTTGACAGGCGCTTGCAGCAAGAGCTTTGCGATCAGCATGTAGTGCGCGTTTTTAGATACGTCGATGACTACCTTGTGCTTTTAGATATCGAAGGTTCTGATTGTATTCACAAGGCTGTTTCTAGCATTCTATCCATCTTCGTATCAGCATCCATTGGCCTTAATTTTACCCATGAATTGACCGCTAACAGTTCCATCCAGTTTTTAGATCTAAAATTAACGTTTAATGACAACCACATCTGCTGGTCATACCACCCTAGGACCAAGAAGGGCCTTTTGCCCTATGACAGTGCTCACTCAAAGCTTGTTAAAAGAGCCATCATTATGTCTAGCTGTACATCAGCATTAGAAAAATCATGTGTTCACGAAATGGCGTCCAGTTTCCGCGACCAGTGTGACCGCCTTACTGCCGCAGGGTACCCCCAACACTTGGTCTCTGCTGTATGTGTGCGCTTGCTACAGAAGCAGAAAACTGGTAGTAATGAGCAGAGGCGAAAAGAAAAAATGCGCGTGCATGTCATCCCGTACCACCGCGGCCTGTCCCATAACCTGAAAAAGGTGGCGGCCAGGTATGGTCTCACGGTCGTCTTTTCAGCGCCCTGCAAACTCAGTAAAGTGTGCCCTATGATGAAGCCAAGAATGAACATCAACAAATGCAAAAAGGAGCACAGCACGCGCTACACGGAATGCGCATCCGGTGTTATCTATGAAATTCCGCTTTCTTGCGGGCGAGTATACATTGGCGAGACTGGACGTTGTTTCAACCTGAGGGCACGTGAACACTTTCTGTCGATAAAAAACAACTCAGGCGGACATCTGTCTGTACATTGTTTGAAATGCGGTTGTCATCCTGATTTGCAAAGCACACGTGTTCTCGCAAGAGCAAATGAGGCAACGGAAAGAAAACTCGTAGAAGCCTACTTCATTAAAAAGAAAGGTCACGACTGCATAAGCATGCAATCTGTTTCACTATCAGACAAGGAATTTTCTTTTTGGATGGTCATGTTTAAACCTTATTTCGCCGCAAAGTGATTGCTGATGCTATATATACTGTTGTGTCTGCGCCAAATAAACAGTTGGAAGTCTGCGCTCCGTGTGTCTTAATCGTTTCTACATCTGTCCTCGTCCTTTGCGCAGTTTATTTATTTTTACAAATCATGAACCAACTAGCCCGCCAAAAGGTGTTACTTAAATACCAAGTTCGTTGCGAGTCCTAAATATCTTATCATCGCCCAGTTGCCAATGGCATTGCGACATTAGCCGATAAATGCCAAAAATATAATCTAAGAAAAACGTTAATATAAAAAACGTTGCATTTAATGAGCTGTCAATGACTTGACTTGTTTTTGCGTAAAATTGTTAACTAAGTTTTAGATGTACACTAACAATGCTGGTGCGTCTATTTTCCCGCAGAAAACTCGGGAAGCTGCAGTTAATCATTCTGACCTAGGGAGCGACTTCGGTAAGATAATTCTTGAATGTATAACTATTACGTCGACTATTCACATAGTCTAGCATTACTACAATGTGCTAGGTTCTTCTGCTTCAATAAGTAAGAACGCGACCATTTGATTATAATATTATTTAAGAGTCGAATGAATTATACGAAACAAAAATTGCAAAAGCGGGATCAGTAAGGAAGCAGACGTCGCTCTCATTCTAGAATGTAACGCTTATATCGACTTTTCTCATAGTCTAGCATTGATATGATGTGCAAGTTTCTCCTGTTTGAATACATAAGAACGAGATTGCTTGATTATGTAATTATTTAGGAAGCGAATAAAATAAACATAGCAAAAATAAAGAAGCGGTATCTGTAATGGAAGCACACATTGTTACATACATCGGAAAAGCACTCGTTAAATTTTCAGTCCGTACGCGAAATGTTATGCAACACGGTGTTTAATTCTACTTGCATGTACGCTACCGGTAGATCCGCTGCACTACTGCATGCTGCATAGGGCTGTGTCATCTGATTGGATCGGTCGCTTGGTTTTCTGAATCGCTGCGAAGGCGGAGCCGCTGAAAAGGTGGACCTTTGGGTTCCCGGACGTGACAAGACAGGACGAACGCGAATTGAGGTAGACAAACGAAAGGACCTTTTAGTCCCTGGTCTTGAAAAGCGGGGACGAACCCAGATAAAGATGACGGACCCTTGAGTTCCCGGTCTAGGAAGGCCGGGACGGAGTCAGAGGGCGGTAGACAAGCGGACGAACCCTGGCGTTCCGTCTCGCCCTGCCTTTCTTCACCGCCTCCCGCCTTCTTGTCAAACTTTTTTCTTTTTTTTTCTTCTTCTTTCCCGCACGCGTACCTACCCCGGCCGTCGACGGTTCTTCTTGAGACACTCGGGCCCATGCCATGGTGAGAAAATCGAAAAACCCAGCGTGCTCCCTGGCCACGCACATAACAAGCATCTATTAATCCGTTTTATATCGCAGACTTGATCTTAAACTCGAAGTGCTTATTACGCCCACGTAATTTCCTTAGCCCCATCCTTCAAACGCGGTGAGGTGTACTCCGAGTTTTCTGACGAAGCGAAGACACACTGGCACTTCTCTAGAGGACGGCACCCAAGTTTCTATTAGTTAATTCTTTTTCAGATAGTCTTTCTGGAATATTTTTTGTTTATTTTGGTGGGGAGGAGAAAGGAACCTTATAATATAATGCCTCCTTTCAAAATGTCTCCTCTGATCATTGTAAGGCTTTATTATGAATAGCTAGTAAAATTATTATTCTTTTTATTCTTGAGATAGGGGATACATTTTAAATATTCTAAGTAAATAAATATATCAGAATGTAAAGAAGTAAATGCAGAACTATATGGGAAAATAAATAGACACCGATATCTTGTGCCCAAAAGTAATCGGAACCTCTTTGCCTATATGCTGATTAAACTGAGAGCTGCACTCCATTCAAGCAAACTCCCCTCGTTCTTCGTGAGCCCTGACATCCTATGAAAAAGCACCCTAAGATCACTTAGAACGTTAACAGGCACTAAGGTGTAGCTGAAGAGGTTCTTAAAGGGGCTATGCAACGATTTTTGTATTTTGCGCAAACACCGTTTAGAACGGATCCCTGACGTTAATGACCTGTGAAATACCCGTTCGTTTTTCACCACACGCAATCGAAGTCGCAGAAAAAAATAAAGAAAAACGAGCAGAGTTCACCCTCAACTCGCAGCCAGAACAAGCGGCCACGTGATCTGGAGCCGATTATATGCCGCCAATGTTGATCATAGCCATGCGCTGGGGTTCGCAAGGCACAGGACACGCGCTGAGTTCCAGACATTGTTATGGTTCGGCTGTTGTCGTCATTGCAGTGATAGGACACAGGACACTACCCGAATGCTTCTCGAGCTATCGATTATCACGAGCCCAAATCAGGTGTCCATGCCACGCTCGGGTCCAATCTATGAGCCGCATTCAAATATCGTCACTGGGCGGTACTGCTACCACCCAGCTACGTCATCAGGTTTTGCAAAGGAGAGATTGACTGAAAACACTCGGTTTTGTCCTCCAAATTACAGCGCAACAAAGTAGTTTCTTGGTCAGTGGCGTTGCGTGCGAGTATCCTTCAGTCCCACTAGTGCCACTAAGCTCGTGTAAAATTGAAAAAAAATTCAAATTGAATATCGTTGCACCGCCCCTGAAACCGTGTCAGAAGGGAATTCTATAGTATCTTTATCTTGTGAATTTCGTGAACTCGTGAATTCGTTTTCTCCGAAGGCGTAACTAAACGCGAGAGAGAAAACACGAAAACCCTCTGAACAGTCGTCGCGTCATACGCAGGTGTCTCGGCCGCCAAGCGCGTGTCGCTCGTGTTAGCTGCGCGTGCAAATGTAAGCTTGCCGGGTCACGGCCGGACTGGAAGCGCGCTCTCGCGCGCGCTTCCAGTCCGGCCGTAGCTAGGTGCACCTCCCGCACTCACACCAGTCTCGACCGTCTTTTTCTGACCTTTTTGAATATAGCAAGAGTGAGCGTGCATAGCTTTGACAGGCACTGAAGATGAGCAAGAGCGGAGATTACGATAACTTATTTTATGACGTAACGGTCCGAGATGGAGGGACTGAGCGGTACTTTGAAAATGATTTTTTGTATGTAGCCTGCCGGTACCAAATACAAAATTAATCTCGATATTCGCGATCCTGGAGTTCAAATTAAGATGATTTAAGTGATTTTACTCAACTACAAAACCGCTTCAATTTCCCTTTAAATTCAATATATAATTTTACCTTTGGTGTTAAAATAACGCCATCTCTAGCTTCGCTTAGGGCGGGAGAGTCAGACATGCTTTTGAATTTTTTTTAAGTTCGTTTAACTGATAAATATAATGCATCAGCTTGCATCACAAACTCTCATTGCTGTTCATGACGGGATGATAGAGTTAGGCTGTGGCAAAAGTAATCCGAGCCCTAGTTTGGCCGACGTCTTCACAAGTGGGTTATCAATATCCCGTTTGATCACCCAATCAAAAACGATCAAGCAAGCTCCAGCCTACTTTTTAACTGTTGAAGGCACAGTGAATCAAAACTATTTTTCTACCATTGTGAACTTCTTAAAAACGCCCATCTAGCCCCTGGTAAAAAAGAAAAAGAGCCTGATTTCACGGTAATAGCCAAGCGCAAACCCGGGATGAAAGAGGCATGCTCCAATGTGTTCAGGATTGAAGAAGTCTCCAGTATTTTACAGTTCAAAACCAAACGGCATCAAAACTTGTAACCTTTAAAAAAAACAACAGTGGTACAATACGAGCTTGTGTGATAACCAGCATTATGAATCTCAAGTTGAGAGAACGTCACTTATTCGGAATTTATGATCCGGCAGGAATTGGCCCGGTCTCCATATAATCGACCCTTAGCACTTCGATGAGGATTCAAATATAATCAGCTCATAACGATCTGCAGTGGTATGAAATATACAAATATATGCGGGAATCTAAGATCCTTGAAGTGACGCGCAATACTTCGCCCAGGGAGGCACTTAAGAAATGTGCAATGTCGAGTTCTGTTGCGTCAGTAGCTGTATTTCGTTAGATTATATGGCTGGAACACCTCCGTTTGTTCTCAACCAGATATACCCAGCCCTTCGTTCATCCGACAACACATTATTTATTTTTGTTTTTCAATCTTTTTTCAGCCTTCTTCGCGAGAGAAGACCACTTATCCGAAATCAGAGCTGCATACCGACTATATTGCGTATTTCGTAAGCCAGTGTCATCTTCTTCATCTAGAAAAAAAAATTGTATTACTTGGAAGCTCTCGGGCTATTGGACATTTTCTCGGGTTACACAAAAACTCAGTACAAAAAATAAGCGGCACCACAGTAATAAAAAAATTCCTTGCGATGCAGCAGTTCTTGATGAAATCAGATAGCTAGATAGATTTCTTCGGTGACTCTCGGATGCACTCTCTCAAAAAGGTCTGCAAACTGCAAACTTCTTTTCCTGTAGAACACGAAGACAGCCAATCACAGCAAAATTAGGATTCCAGCGAATGGCGAATCTCATAATACTATTATGTCTTAAGAAACTATGATGTGCACAGGGGGAACGAACAAATAAAACGTCATGCTCTCCGATACACATCGCCTCTTTTGCTCTAATCGTCTTCTGAGAGCCGACATCTTTTCGGAATCTGGTACCATGTGCTGTAAGTTTTTGCTTTGTGTTTTGCACAAAGGTTAACTCAGGAATCTTTTTTTTTTAAGCGACAGCAGTTAAGAATGATTATGAGACGGTACTGATAACATGATGAAGGCAGTTCACGACAGCAGTTAAGAATGATTATGAGACAGTACTGATAACATGATGAAGGCAGTTCACGTAAACAGAAGGCAAACATCAAATAAAAATTATGATATGACGTAGGCAGTTCAGGCAAACAAAAGGCAGCACTAAACCGAAAAATCGCCTGGTACGGATGAGAAAGTAAGGATATTTTGATCAATGCGGATAACTTTGGAGGTGCCCCTGAATGTGTTGCGAAAAACCTGGGAACATGGTGTGTTTGCGTGTGGGGCGACACGAGACGTCATGGCGGCTTGATGTCATTGGACACCTTGACGTCGCATAACATGCGAAACTGACGTAAAGTTAGTGACGTAACGTCACGGTGCCACGAACGCCATGGTTTCTCGTGACGTCTGGGTGTTACCTGACGTCAGCGAGTCAGGGGACATCCTGGCGTGAATATCATATGTCCTTGACCTGCGTGTTTTTTTTTGTTTTGTCTATAGCTTTTCTGGATCAATCATATTTCTGTGAATAACGTTTACACAGAAGGTATTGTGTAGATGTTTGAATTGTTAAATGAATGTTTTTGCCCACAATTTATAGTGAAGAAATATGTCCTAAGCATAAAAAAGCTGAAATAAAATTGAAGCTGCTTTTATGTTTTGCTTTGCTCTCATTTTTTGTTTTGTTTCTCAGAAGCACGATTTTGTAACTTTTGACACTGGTTAAAAGAAGAAACAACAAATGCAAACATGGCGAGCTGCAATTTTTCAAAGTGCTTTAAACTCAGTGCCTTAACCGTGTTAGAGACCACTGTCCGTTGATTTTGAGAGTGCATTGTTTCTACTATGGCATTTAGCCTTTTTGCCTCTTTTTCTTTATCTTTCGCTGTTTATAAAATGTTCTTTTTGTATTTAAATTATCACCGCTTCTGCTGACATCTTTCTTTGAATGTAAAGATACAGGTATTAATTATGAGAATATCAAACCAAATTCGAATTCAAAAACACGCAAATCCAGATAATTATTACTTTGGTTTGAGCTAGTTGGTTTATCATGATTTAATGGGTTAAAGGCGCAAACACCATTTTTGATGTTTAAAATAATCCAGGTAACGTTTGCTACAATTGTGATCCTGCCAAAAACTAGCCGCACCAAAAAAGCTGTCGCAGATGGATAAGTTAAAGAAAATACACTTATTTACCAAAACAAAACACTTTTTTACGGCTAAAAATGTATTATAATTTATAAGATTACCGCAAGCTCCTTTACACTTAAGAGAAAACATTTACAGTTCTTCTGTAAACGACTAGATTTTAGGACCACTACTAACCATAAAATCATTTAGCTGTGAAATAAAAAACGAATTCGTCTCTTCGCAAAGAAACAGGTAGCTAGCACGCCTCAACGAAGAAAATTCAGCTGGCCAGTCGAATACCCGCGCTCCTCAAGCGATCCCGGAATACGTAAGTCGCGGGTCTGTATAAAAACTTTTGCGATCCAACGTTGCATTTGGGGGACAGAAAGGCGTAGATTAAATACCTGTCTACGCAATGAGAACAAGCGTGACGTTTCACTCGTTTGTAGTTTCTTCGCTTATCAAATTATTTAGCCAAATAACTTTTTTCAGGGGACCATAAGTATTCGTAATACACAAGAAGTATACCTGTACAGGGTGTCACAAAAGAAAATTTACACTGTCTTTTTTTACCGCAAAAATAAACTAGGCATCGCCGAACGCTCATTCTCCGCCCAAAGTGTAGCGCTAGAGGTCAGAATCAGATGCCAAAGTTTCGCCCCGTCCGATACCTTAATCAAACGTTATAAGTGATTTTCTGAAAATTTCAATGGAAAAATGGAGCCCATTTTTGCCCGTTTTCCGGTTTCTGGTACCGTAGAGCCCCATGTATTCGAAAACTCCGTCGGCCGCCATTTTCCCATTGAATTTTTTAGAAGATCACTTATAACTTTGATCAAGTTATCGAGATCGGGCAGAAACTTTGGCATCTGGTTATGACCTCTGGCACCTTGACGAGAATGAGCGTTCGGCGTGCCTAGTTTATCTTTGCGGTAAAAAGACCGTGTAGAATTTTCTTTTGTGACACCTGTACGGTGTGTGACTCACTCTCGGTGAAGTCTGAGAAAAGTAGACACTCATGCATTTATTAGCGTGTTAATTTCATGGCCGCTTCGATTTGTTACGTAGGAATAGTTTATACATATTTTTATATTGAAAATGACAGGGCGAAACACATAAGCATTCATCAATAAGCTCTTTATTCAGTTCATAAAAATGTCCTTATATGTCCTTGAGCGGCTTTCCTATACATATATTCACTGCGTCATTTCTCTAAGGTATACCTTTAATCGACGCCTTGATCAGGCTTCCGTAGAATGCAAGCGTTTATCCTCATATGCACGAAAAACGGACAAGACCAGAAGGATGCATATTCAACGTTTCAGGTTCACCACTATTGGAAACCGTTATTGCGTCCTCCGCTCGAACGGGTCCCATGTCGCCAGTACCCCGCCCTTTGACGACCGGCGCCGCCCGCTCTGGTTTCTGGACGGCCGTAGTAAATCCCAATTCCGCTTACCGAAAAAACAAAAAAGAACACAATTTGATTTTTTTTTTCTTTCGGGGGGGGGGGTATCAGCACACTCTTGGGATACTCTCGGCAGGCGTTCAGGGACGCTGTAACCAGGGAGCAACACATCACCTCGGGCAATAGCCCTTCACCAAAATAACGTAACGCATAAAAAAATGCAGATAAGCAGAATGCTGCATTTGAGATTGCAGAGAAGTCACACCGACTGGAGTTCGCACGTCCCAACGCCATAAACCGCCGCTGCTAGCTTCTTTTGAATTTTTTGATTGAGCTGACACGCAACTCTTGTCAGAAAATACTAGGAGCTCTTATGCAAAAAAATCATCGAATACGTCGTCTGGCAGAATGACCCAGCGCATCTGCGTGGATTCTACTAAATCCACGTGGAACGTATGTTCCTTACATTTCTCTGGACGCGCCTCTAATCACAGACGCGCTTATTATCTCTACAATAAGACGATTTCATGCACATCTGAGAGACAAAAAAAGTATATTTAATCTCATGCTTTTCAATGTCTCTAATGTAAATATGAATAAAAAGATATAACGTAACGTAAGGGGAAGTGACAGCGAAACAACCAAGATTTTGCGTACTTTTAAATTTCAACTTTTGAAAGCCTTACACATATAAAACAATCAGTTGCGCTCTCTGAGTATTTCCAATCGATGGAAGTTCATTTAAATAGGTGGCGCGGCATACATTCCCAATAAATAGGTACAGTGATATTAGCTTCCTCTGCTGCTGTTCATTTACGAGGGGAAATTTGGCACATATGTTATGAACGAAGAGATATTAAAACAAATGAAGGTAGAATTTTTCCAGAGAAATTTGTTGCCAATTTTGATTTGGGAGAGAAACAATTACGAATACCTATTTCTGCTGGAGACAAATATAATATTAAGCTGTTCATTATAATACCGAAGACCACCGAAATTGGGGTAATATAAGAGACAGCTTAAGAATGACCTCATAAATATTTGTTAATCTTTTTCTGTTTCTTAAACCAGCTCGTTTGCGCTATTATTGTTTATTCAAAACATTTACCAGTATCAGTACTATGAATACTAAGTTCAAACTCGAACGCCCTTAATTATATGTTTGACGTGAGAGCATAAAGAAGCACCTCGAACAATGCAAATAATATATCTTTAGCGTTTTCAGGAGGTAGCGAAAGCTATGAGAATATTGTCCGCCTTTCCATACCCTTTTGGTTCATTCACTACGTCTGCACATTAACGTTCAGACGCGTACAGTGGTAGTCGCACGCTTGTATGTATTACGTGGGAGTGCGCGGCTGTCTCCGGCGAGGCACTAGACTTCTGGCATTCGCGGCAAGTAATCTTGTCCTGTGTGAAAACATGAAACGACCCTCTCCAGGCATGTTCTGTTCCTGCTCTACGGACCGCTGCTAAACTCAAGAAGCTGCTCGTACCCTCTTCGCAAACGTCAAATAGCCTTAGCAAAATAAATTTACTAAATATGGAGATCTTATAAAATATGCTTTCATAAAAAATAAGATTACAATGCATTTCTTAAAGTCATTACACTCATCTCTGTATGAAGCAATAACATTTCTCTTACGATAAATAAGAAGACGTTTACAATCCCCTGTAACGCCGAGTGGAGCGCAGCTCTTGAGAGGAGAGGGAAGGTACGGAGAGGAGGCTATGCCCCTCCTCCCTTCCTCCAATTTAGGGAAAAGTTTCCGCTAATTTTAGCGGGGACATGTTTTCCGCTAAATTTGGCGAGGAAATTTTTCCGCTAAACTTAGCGGGGAATTTTTGTTGCTAAATTTAGCGGGGCATTTTTTTCGCTAATGTAGCGTGTGTGAATTGTTTTTCGCGAAATTTACCGGGAAACTTTTGCCGCTAAATTTAGCGGGAAATTTTCCCGGGAAATTTAGCGGGAATTTTTACCGCTAAAGTTTAGCGGGGAAAGGTTTTCGCTAAATTTGGCGGGAAAATGTTTCGCTAAATTGGGTGAGAACATTTTTTCGCTAAATTTAGCGGGAAATTTTTTCCGCTAAATTTAGCTGGAAACTTTTCCGCTAAATTTGGCGGGAAAATTTTGCACTAAATTTAGTTGGGAAATCTACCCATAATGCACCGCGCGGTTACGCCGACGGTGACGGCGACGGCGACGCCACTAAAGCTGGAAACGGGCACCTAAGAGCTGCTCTAAAATATAAAATGACGCGAGTAACTGCGTCCTATGGATGATGCAGCGCACCCTCGAACGGACCGTTCTATGCTGACCACTTAACAAGTTTACTAGTAATGATTTTAACCAGTCTAGCGTTCACCGGAGAAAGTCACTTGCTTCTGCTTTATAGAAAAGTGTGGTTAACACTGCACTCTGGAACACGTCCTAAGGGGTTCGATTTATAAGGGGATTACGACTTGCCACTGTGCCATGTATATGAACACCAGTGCTGGGATACTCCAAAAAGTATTTGGGAATACCAATACTGAGATACATGAATTTTAAAGGGACACTGACAGGGTATTTATGCTCGCCGAGGTTTTTAGTTGTACGTGACATATGAGAGCCCAACTACCCAGAACACAATTTGCGGCTCGAAATTCGTTTTTTTTTCGGCCCGAAAACTGCCGATTAAGAACTGGGCGGTTTAAGTCGCGCTCACTCTCTTTTCCGTGGTCACGGGCCGTTTTCTAGGGTTTAGACACAACCACCAAATTTAATCAAAGTCGTGGGTCATTCAAGGCACAAACTCAATATTAAAAATAGATAAAAATATCAAACCCATTTTTGTGGCTTCTAAAAAGCTCTCAAATAGGTTGATTGAAAAAAAAGTTGCACAGAGAACCGGAAGCATTCTGTGCGTTCACTGGGTAATTCTCAAAAGGGAGTCGTTTCGCGTATCGTGGGACTCGCGGGGACTGCGATAGCAGCGTACGACGGTCGTAAGACCTCTACTTCAGAACTGTCGTTCACGGTGCCGGCGAATTCTGCCTTCCTTCGAAAGAGAAATTTTGGACCGATCAAAAGAACTGATATTCATCCCGTACGACACGCCCGACCACCAAGCCGATTGCGCGAAGACGTCTCCGAGCCGTCGCCCCCTTCTCGTGGCTGAACCCGTCGCTCGAGCAAACGTCAAGCACGAAGTGCGTACTTCGAAGTTGAATATGCATGCGTACGATTTCTTTACTAGGTGCGAGATGTGACGAAATGCGTGGTGCTGCCCGACTTCACCCCGGGACTCCTTTTGCTGGAGGACAATCGGCAGTATAAGCTTTTCAACCCACAGTTGACTGGCTGCATTATTAATAAAACGAAGAGTTGCCCCAGTATCTCAGTGGAAACATGTCCGTTTCACACGCGACGGAACCGTGTTCAATCCCCATTGTTGGACGTACCATCGTTTTTAAACATTTTGCGATATTTATATTTCTTATTTATTTTTACAATTAGAACTGAAAAACAGAAAATGTTGTGGACGAACCGTCGCTGAACTAAATGGTATGGGATTTCCTTTTTGACGCCTGCGAACTCAATGTAATCACTTTCCACAAAATGCAAGGAGCATATAAATCGGGTAGCGTCGCTTTCGGTGCCCGTAACTGTTCTACAGGAATTGCAGCCAGCCATTGCTCCCGATTCCGTTGATCTTTCGGAAACTTGTGCAGACTTCTGCCGCACAATGCCACTTTTTCGGACGCAGGACATGTGAGACAGCTCTTCACGCAACATCTTGGGAGTATTCTTTTCGGAGCCGATCACGGAAATTCACCACGGGCACTCACTACTCATCTCCAACTCCTCAATGTACAAAGCAACTCATCTTGAAGTACAGAACAGCGAGCGGAACAAACATAACCAAAGGAATCGCACGACAAACAGTTCCCGCCACGCATGTCGTCTGCTGCGCACAAAACAAAACAAAAAAATTGGAGGAAAAAAAAACGCACGGTCGGGTGTAGCCACGTGACTTCCGCCACTCACTCTCTCCTCTCCACTTCTCCGACCTCCGTGCGCGGGTTTCAGTTTCGGTTTCGAGCAGTTGCGTTTTTTGGCTTTAATCAAAATATACGTGACTTTGTTGCAAAATATTAATTGGGTAGTCTTCCGACACCATAATAAATCGCCTGGCAAAAAATGAAAAAAAAGTTTTTGGGGGTGTCAGTGTCCCTTTAAGAACCCAAAAATACGGAGACTGAGATACATTTGTCTAATATGCAACAAGATATCCCTGATATACTTCTGCAAAAACGGCAAAAGGTATTCCGCAATACAGACAGAAAGAAATACTTATAGAAATTCATTTGTTTCCGAACAGCCCTACATGGGGAGGCAATGTTCGTGACGGGGTGAAAATTTTAATTTGTGTTCGTGCTCATTTTTTGTGTACTTTTACTCACGTCCCCTTACATCAAACTCTTTATCATTAATGACGCTAAAACAACACGTAACAGCCGGTGAACCACACAGTTATTGAACGGTAAAACTGCGTTTCATGCTTGACAAAAGGCGTCTGCACCAAATTAATCCTGTTTTGCCAGTGAGGCTCATCTCAAACTGTCGTTTTAATATGCTTCTGAGTGACCCAAAGTGTGGCGAAATCGGACAACAGAGCCGTACAGTGATGATCAGGTTGTTTTGCCGGACCTCGATGCGCACCTTGGGTGACTGTCATCGAGGGCCGGGGGATCGTGGATGAAGCTAGCTGCTGGAGGGTTGGTCGTCGGTGACGAGATGTATGAACCGGAGGCTTCGTGTTCGATTACAAACACACACACAAAAACAATTACTTAAACTACAGATTAGATACAAAATTGAAAAAAAACAGCATTAAAACCTGGACAAACTGCCGCGCACGGCTTACTAATAAAGGACGCCTGGGCGTCAGGTGTCCCTAGCGCGCAAGGTGAGGACGGCGGCTACTTCATAGGCGCTGAACAAAGTATCTTTCGCGCACGACAGGTTACGCGGCGCACCGCGGGAGATGAAGTTTAAAGGGTCGTGCACGAGCCCGTTCCAAACTCAACGATGCATTCATTCATAATACGTTTATTAGACATCTGCCTTATGGTTGGGGGGCCTCAGGGTAGGCAGGGGGATAAGGGGACGGGAGGTGGGGGAGCGATGGGTGATGGTGATTAGATGAACCTACCGACCCCGCAGGATTGGGGAAGTCGATGGGTGATGCGTAAATGAGTTTCTGTTCCGCGTTCACAGTGTAGTGTTCCGATGTGTCCACTTTAAATAGGACCGGGGGTGTAAGGAGTCTGGGAGGTCGTGTATCGCGGCCTCTCGTGTTTGCGCGTTTCCAGCACGCTCCCACACAAGATGGCAGCAGGGCAGCAGGTAGCCGGGACGTCGCACTGTTGGCTGTTTGGATCGGGCCGATGTTTTGTGGATCCGCAACCCGCTCCCACTGCGGAAAGTCCCGTGGGTTCGGATGAGGGTTGGGCGTCAGAAGCGCGGTGAGACGCGTCTTACGTGATGCTTTCTCTGCGCGCTGCACCTCGAAGAGATCGAAGTCGTTCTTGGGCACCTCGGACCTCCCGTTGGCCGAACCAGGAGCCGGGCCTTGTGAGTACAATCTTGCTTGTAGCGCTGCCCTCGTGGCCCCACTCTCCCGCTTGTTCACCGGGATGTCTTCGTGGCCTGGGAGCCACGTAACACTGATGGCTTGATCTGCCCTCGTCTGGCGCACCAGTGCTCGAATCTCCGCAATAGCGGGGCTGCACGTGTCAGTCCGGTGGAGCTCTCGAGGTGCCTCTTAAGAATTCGTGTAAATTCGCGTTTCCGGGACGTCCGGTTCGCTTTTGAGTAGTCGCCCTCACCGCCATAGAGGATCACCCGTAGCACCGCGGAGCAAATGCTCGGGGTGGGTTCTCCGAGCTGCTGCTGCGAGTCGTGCCTTGTGGGGAGTGCCAGGCGATGGCCGAGCGGCCGGTCTCGGAGCGCGCGCATCAATGTAGAATACCTCTACGTGCCCCTCCAGCCCGCCGACTTTAGCCAAGTGGATAGAGGCCCGGGTGACCCGCCGTCCGAGCGCCTCGTGCCCTTGGTTTTCTGGGTATTAGTTTGGATACGACTACCGCCTCAGTGGCGGTAATGTCGGCATCGGCCGACACCACCGTCACTGAGGCGGTGGTGTCGGCCGATTGAATTGTCCTAACCAAGAGCGATTGAATTGTCCTAACCAAAGAATTGTCCTAAACAAGTGTCGGCCGATTGAATTGTCCTAACCAAAGAATTGTCCTAACCAAGAGCGGGGCGCCCCCGCTTTTGGTTAGGACAATTCTTATTGCATGGTCCGAGACAGGCGCAGGGATTGGCTAATGCGCATATCGTCCGCGATCTCTCGGATGGTGTTCATTTCCGCGACGCACTCGAGCTGTTCCACCCGCGTGAAACGGGCGAGACCTGTGACGATCCTCATCGCCGCTCGATTCATGGCGACGAGTGTGGTTTCGTGTGTCCGAGTGAGGCGGAGGAAGTACAGGCCGTACACCACCTTGGAGACAAGGAGGAGCGCACGAGGTGGTGTGGTACGTCTTTCTGAGCCCCTATACTTTGCTGGTAATTGCTCTGAGGAGATACAGGCCGTCCTTCCATTGTTTCTTGACTTGCGTAATTCACGTGGATGCCCTTCCACCGTTATTAAATGGAACGCACAGAATTTTGATATTATCTGTCTATCTGAAAGAGCTAGCGCCTTCTACGCAAAACTAGATATAGGTCTGGTAACACTTGCGTTTGGCAGGGATGACCATGTTCAAGGTCTTGTCTTTGTAAAGCCCGAATTTGGTTTTGCAGGTGAACTTGATTGGTGACGATGTCCAGAGGCTCGTTGCGTGTGGCGCTGCTGGTCGGCCGTACTGAAAGCACCTTCTTGTTTCAAAAGTAGCGCAAGGTGCGTCGATGCACAGGCACGTACAACGTGCAGCCCTTAGGAGGATCATGGCGGCATAGCGCAGTACTGAGCTAGATTTTAGACACCATGATCCTCCCAGAAGTCACGCGCGGCACGTGTCTCGAGCAATTGCACAACAATGAATGACGCGACTTTTTTAGGATAAGGGGCTTTAGTCGTACTCCCGCTCGTTGTCCACAAGGTGTCATCAACCGTATATATGGTACAGCAGATCTGTGGGACTGCCTCCAGGGCTTGAGCGAGGTCGTTCATGGCGAGGTTGAAGTGGATCGGTGACAAGACCGCCCCTGGAGGTACGTTGATGTTGTGGAGTGCAGGGTGGAATGCGAGATGAAGTCGAACGCTTTCTGCATGTCGATGACCACGAGTGTTCGAGGCTGACTCATGAAGAGCAGCGCTCGTAGAGGTCTTGGTAGATCATTACTAGGCCTTCCTGCGTCAGCATTGTGGTCGGGAGCCCGTCTACTAAGGCGAAGGGCTCCCGGAAGTCTCAAGGATCCATTGCAGGCGGGCAGTGACCATGCGCTCAGAACCTTGCATTGCTTGGATGTCAGGAATTTGGGTCTGAGTTTGGCAGTGGCATTTTGGGACTTTCCGGGCTTGGGGATGGGAATAACTTTTGACCGCTTCCATTCTGCTGGTAATTCGCCTTCCATGCATGAGACCTCGTTGAAAGTGTCGAGGAGTTCTTTCATAGCCTAACGTGGAAGGTTCGGAGCCTTGCTATGGTGACTTGGTCTGGGCCAGGTGCCGATTTCGCCATTGCCTAGCTGAGTACGTCCATGAGCTTTTCTGGGGTGAACGGTGCGTCCTCCGGTTGCTCTTGTAAGATAGGCATCCGGTTGTATACTTGGGCAGTGGTGGCATTGGTTGCTGAGGAAGAAGTTGTTCCTACGCCTCTTTCGCCAGTTTTCCTGTGTGATTATCAAATCAAATCAAAACAAATCAGTTTATTTTATGCCACAAAAAAATACATTCGTGACAAGGGCGCTGGAAAAAAAGCGGCACGTTTGCAGCTTGACGGGTCCCGGCGCCCTAATACAAGTGCAGCCTTGAGCTGCTAAAATATGAATAAAGAAATAAAAAAAAGTTTATAACAATCACAAGAAAGAGAAGATATCCATACACCTAAATACATATATTTAGATCTATCAGAAACGTAAATAATGACTTTGTGCTACAAAATTTCTTGCAAGGTACGATTGTTTTTACAGAGTACATAATAATGTTGCGAGAAAATAGAAAGTTTATCAAGAGCGGTAATTGGTAGTGTGCATCTTTGAGTGCCGCAATTTCTTCTAAATGCAGGAACACGTCAGGAGAGCCTATGACGCGATGCGTAAATGGACTCTTTTTTTTCTAGTTGAAGTGAGAGATTCTAAGATTATGTTATTATTTTTTCTGACACATTGTTGGCAATTCAAAATCAATCTATAGAAAGTAACTTTATTCTACTCACTATCCATTGACTTTATAGCTTGCTGAAAAAGAGGAAGAGAGTGATAATTACGAGGTACATTTTCAATTATTCAAACAGCCTTTTTCTGTAAAAGGCTGCAATTTGTCTGAATTGCTCTAACGTATTTGTTCTCCATACTAAATGGGAATTAGCAGATTACGGAATGAAAAAAGGGGTATTGTAAGATTATCCCTTTGACGTTTACTGGGAGTATATGCCTGTATTTATTCAAAATTCCCGACAACTTTACAAAGCTTTTTTTATGAATGTATGTTACGTGATTATTCCTATGGCATATGACTAGAAAATATTACACCGGGACTCTTAATGGTATCAACACATTCTATTGTGCATGACCCAAAATACAATTCGCGTGATATTTGAACGCACGAATCTTGGACATTGAAATGGGACTCCTTAGTTTTAGCTGGTATACAGAATGAGGAAGTTAATATCTATCAAATTTTTAAAATTTATCTGGGGAAAACGTTTGCTATAGAGATAAAGTAGGTCTTCTTTCCAACTAGAAAAATATGCTAGTATCATCTGCGTATATATTAAATTTAGCGGCGGAATTTTCGATGCTTACTATATCATTCACGTATACGAGAAACAATAGAGGCCCCTGGAGTACTATACTGAGGAGCCCCAGAGCGGTGGTTCTTTAAGTTCTAATAACCGAGCTTTTGAGTTCCGGGGAGTTTCTGCCGCCACCTGCCGTAGTTTCACTGAAGAGGTCGATGGTATTGAATTGGTGTACTTGTTGTCATTGCGTGCGGGGTGACCTCCCAAGTGTTCGTGAGTGTGTTTTTCTTTTCGTATGTAACGTTGAGTGTCTTTAAAATCTTGTTTAGCTCCTGTGTTATACCGGCCAGCTGCTCCTCCACTTGCGTGAACCTCTCGTTGAGTAATCGGATATTGTGCTTCGTCGCCTCCGACTCTCGGACATAAACGTCGGTACGACGGTGGGTTCTTGAGTTCTCCTCACCGCTGTCGCGTAGGAGATTCCGGTACTCCTGTTGCGTCGACTCTGACTTCTTGAACTCAGGCTCCTGCCCCGCTGTTGTGGCCTCTCTGTCCCTTGGCCGGTTTGCGGGGGTACCATAGCCCTCGGCGGACAGTCGTTCCCGCTGGTCGCCACATGGGCTCCACACCCACATTTGCGCATTAAGGAATTTGCAAACACTCTTCCACACCGTCGTTGACGGACCGCTCGAGCCACAGCGTGTGATGCTTTTCGGGCAGACGTTTATCTTATACCCCGAATCCATGGCATTGGAGCATGCCAACGGTCGTGGGAAGTAGTCGTTTAACGTTCAGGACCACATTCATGCAACACTTCTTGGGAGGTCTTGCCCTCGAACGTTACCAAGATGGTGTTTCCTTTGCGTCAGAGGGGAATAGCTGCTACGATAGTGTTGGTTCTCCGGCAAATGTCCGTTTCAAGCGATTCTGGGGCGACTTCGTTTCCTCTTCTTTCATGTAGGTCACCCTTGCCACTGGATTCCGGAGAAGGCCTTGTATAACTGCAACGGGTTCTCCTCCTCTCTTGCGAATCTTTGTTACCTTAAGGAGTTTGTCCAAAAAAGGATCCTTTGTCATTATGCTGATGGCGTTAACCTTTTCATTTCGGCGGATGGTGTACTGACCCGTTGTCCTTAATGATGGCGTTCGATGGCCTCTTTGATCTTTTGTTCAAGTGTAGATGCCACCTTAATTTTTTGCTGGTCGTTGAAAACGGTGTCTGCGTTCGTGGTTGCGCGAGGTGTACTACCTCCGCATGTTTGGAGCGGCCCGATATATCGAAGCCAAGTCGGCGTTTCCTGCCGGAGGACGGAAGTGGCCACTCGATGACGTCGGTCTCAACTGCTGACGACGGCGTCAGTGGCACGTTCGCCAGGTTTGGAATAATAGAGAGTTTTAGTAATACGTATAGGAACGAACGCAAGCCCCCTACGTTAGCGTTCACGCTGCGTCCTCCACACTGCGCATGAGCCATACGTACGTACTGCGGCGAGCTATGCGTACGTACGCTCGCTCTCGATGATTTTTGCGAGCGTACTTAGTGGTCCCCTGCGTGCCATTCTCGTTGGTCTCGTCGCGCACGGAAAAGCGCGACACTACTTCAGTATGGAAAATGGTGGCGGTGAGGCAAACCAGTGGAAGTGCTACGCGCGTTGTACGGGTTCGCTTCACCATTGAAGATGACCTCAACCTTGTGGAAGAAAGAGAAAGAAGGGAAAAAGGGCGAGGCTCGTGTCGGGCGAGGACACGCGGACTTCGGAGCTGGCGACAGACGAGAGAGCCGGTGCCGAGCAAGGCCTCCAACAGAAGACCCGGACCACTAGAGCAGGCTTGGCCTCCTCTTCATCGGACTCTGAACTTAAGTACAGATTAAACCTTTTCCCAATTGTAGCGCTTCCCCGTGTGACTTCCTCGGAGCGAATGGAACTCGGCCTGATCGGGCGGTATTGGCAGGCGACCCACAACCTCCTCAAAGAAATCAACGTGACGAACCCTTTCCGAGTGCCCACAAATATGGGTGTCGATAGCCAAGAACGTTGTCGACGCCGTCGAACCCAAAAAGGCGTTTACCGAGAGGGTCGGTACGCGAAAGGTGTGCGACCTATGGCTTGCATACTTCCAAGCAAATGACAAGGCCAACATAAGATAGTAGGGATCCCACAACACACTGGGGCGAACCATATATCGAACTGCTGGTCGCACAGTCCTAAGAAGAAGAAAAAGATAAAACAAGTTCACAACAGGCAACTGGAAAGAGATTCACGCGCTTCGTAGCAAAGCGAGGAGATTTGCGGTGTTGGACTGGCTTGACTGAATACCCGCCTTGGATTGTTTGAAGCAGTTCGCAGGAGCACATATAGATGGCGCTGCAAGTCTTTACGTATGCGTTCGCCTTTTGCTATACAAAAGTGCGGGATCAACGAGCTCCGTTACGTTACGTCGACTGCTTGCGTGCGTTGTACGCAGTGCTGACGCAAGGATCTTTACGCTATTCTAAAACTTTCTAATATCTCCTGTCTGCGTCCGTTCGATTTTTGGAGTGGCACGCCTGCATGTTGCGCCGGCATGTTGCACCGGCGTATAGCCATTCTGCGTCTCTGGGCACCCCCAGGTGTTGCTTGCCTTTGTGGCGTCTTTCTGGGGGTCAGCAATTTATCCGGTTCGCATATTTTTCACCGCGCGACGGTTGTTCTTCCTGTCTGTTGTCTGGTTGAGGTTGCGTCGGCGGTAGGGGGCGATATTGGGCAAGAAAGCTGTGCAGTTCCCCGATGAATTGAAAGTTTCGTTCAATTATAGAAGCAACCATGTTGAAAGCATGCCTCGGCGGTGGTGGCGGAGTGCCTTGCAGTCAGCTATCCTTTGGGCTTACTTGAGTTGTCGGGATCCCCGTACTTCTCCTTTGGAAGCTGGCCCACTGCGGAAGTGGTAGTTGATGAGGTTTGGTGTCTTTGATGTTGATGCCTTCCAACGCAGTTGAGGCGGTGAGACCCACCTGCCCGCGGGGATCTTTGGTCAAAATAAGCTAGACCTCAAGTCTGGCCTATCGAACGTTGCCGTAACTAAAGAAAAAAAAACAAAACTTTCGTCACAGTAGATCAAAAACTCCCGACCAACTCCTCAAAACTCCCAAAATTAACTTACTTGTTGTGTTTCTACTCAAAATCCCTCGTTGATCTATCCCCGCGTTAGCTCTCCCTCAACGATGCCCCGTCTGGTCAGGGGTTGAGCCAGCTTGTTTTGGACGTCCTGGCCGTCCAATCAAGGCTCTGCAAACCTTCAAATATTTCCATGTGCCAATGCGCTGCTTTTACGGCATGCGCCACTTCGAGATCGCTGCCCCCCCTCCTCCCCCCCCCCCCCGCCCCGTGGGGTAATACAAACTCTCGCCTTGGTTCGAAATATTCCAGGACCCGAAACCGCGTCCTGTTCTGTTTACATGCCCTAAAAGAATATACGGGTCCTTTAAAATGACAGAAGCGTTCCTCGCCGGGCGGCTTCACCACGCCACAAAGTGTGGGTGGACGTGGGGAAGAAAAATCAAAGCGGTCCAGACGTACACGAAACTTTAGTGTCCGCGTCCTGACGCAAGCCTCGGGGTCAAATTGCCCACGACGCATTAGACCGTAGTTTACAGAATGACTTGAAAGTCGCTGACAAGTACAACCCGGTATTTTGGTGAAATTATACACGCGTGAACCACGGCGCAGAACCACCTAGACATGTCGACTGGTGCACGTTTATGTGATTAAGAACCGCAGATTGAGAAACTCAAGCAAAATTAAACGTACGCGAGAGCATATACAAGAGTATTGTCCCTAATCTGCGAGCGTCACGGAAGAGCGTACGATTCCAAGCGCTGGTGGCACTTCCTCTCCAGCTCAGCGAAAGTCCTAACGTCCGTCGACGTGTTTGTCTCTCGGCCCCGGGTTCCTAGGTGAATTTACGTTTGGCCCTGTGCTTCAGGGTCAACGACCAGATGCTCGCACCCCTGGGGACAACGGCCTCGAAAACCGAGGCTCGACATGTTGGGGGAAAATAATCCCGCCCACGAACTATAAGCAACATGCCCACAAACAATGCGCATAAGCAGAGAGTCTGCCTCGTATTCCCGCGGGACCCCTCTCAACTCGGGAAACGCGACACTTGGTTTCCGAAAAAGCTTCTAGGGACCCGACTGAAGCGCCGACAGACACATAAACAACACAGAGAGCAGGATTCTCTTCTGACTATTGTAAACATAATAAAGAGAAACGACCAGCTCTGCACGTACCTTGTACCTATCAACTCCTTTACAGGGTTCGCTCTGCTAAATTTTGAAAAAGTGGAAGGCTTTGCGAGAGAAGCTTATTATGTTATTCTTGCAAATAACCTTCTTTAAACTACAGTTTTTTTTTGTGACTGATGGGTGATGTTATAGAGCGGGTTTATACTTAAATTCTGAAGCACCTTGCACCAAACAGCTATTTTTACCTTGTCAATTTATCGTAAAAACGGCAACTAAAGTAACGAGATACCTAAGTCTGGCAAAGTATCGCGAGACAAGCGATACATTGTAAATGTATTTAACTACTGATATACAAATAGATTTTTCCGATGTATCTCGAAACAGAGATACAGATACTCGAAAGTAACTCTCTCGCGATACATTTCTATCGCGATACTGCCCAGCCGTGATTAACACAAACCTCGCACACTTTAGTAAAATCCATGTGTCTTCACATAATGTTTGTTGTAGCGTTTTACACAAAATAAATGCGTTTTATAGCTTGTAAACGTGAGGCGAAATCGACGCGGACGTTCGTACTCTTACACGAACGCTTCTTGCCACGCTTTAAATGTCAATAGGTTCATGCAAATACCTGACGGCGATGGGCGCAAGCAGTGCCTACTCAATTTCGTCATTCCGAGTCCACATGACGCCAGCAAACTACGTAACTCCAGGACCATCCCCGTTGGCCAATACTCTGATTTGTTCTTTCCAAATGTGGAAGCCCTCAGGCGCCAAGGCACCGGAAATGCGCGAATTCTAAGCGCGAGTTCCTCCGGAAAGGGGCCTGGAGGATACGGTCAATAAAAGACGCATGGAAAGTGGCGCTCTCGGTGTCGGCAGTTTTTGCGGGAGCTTTCTGTTGCTTTTTTTTCATTTTCTTTATGTTGTGACTCCTTATACAACGCAAATTTTGCGGGAAGCCAGTTGTTCCTTCAGGATATATAGGAAGAGATACAAGAAATCGAGAAGAGCGTCATGCGCTTCATTCACTGCTCCTCTCTCTCTCTCTCTCTCGGCCCTTTCGTATTGAGCAGGGCAGTCCGGCATTTGATACGAGGTTTTGAATTTCACTCCACTGAAATATTTATTACTCTATTTTTGCTTTTTGCTTTATCTAAAACCTCGTCGAGACAACGGTCATGTAATACCTAACAGGACAGAACAGATTGACTATCTATTTTTGCCTGGAAAAAAGATAAAGATAAAATTAAGCGAGCATTGTTGCATTGCGAATGAAGGAACCACCCATCTATACGGCCATCACTCCTGACAATTCCTCTAAATTTTTTGTCGCTATTCTCACGTATGCCGATATGTCTTTGTTTTTAAACGACAGGTGCTGAAGAACCTTTCAAAGTAGTTTTATATCTGAGATGCATCCCACGAGACGCCTGGTAACCTTGCAGTTAAATTTGGGAAAATATGAGGAAGTATGAATACAAAATATACAATCATGAGGCAACTGCGCACACTGAAGTCTAGCTAGTCCCTAGGTATCAGATATCTCCTTAGTCTTAACGACACGGCGATAACAGATTAGAAAAAGCTTTTACCGCTATGGCGTTACTTTTATTACGATGAAAAAAAGTACACGCCATGTCGTGTACTTTTTTCGAAAAAAAAAAAGAAGGCGTCTAACAAATTTCAAGGCGTTAGTTTTTGCGATTTGAAGGATGGATGGATGGATGGAAATAACTTTATTTATTTATAGAGGTGGAGGCGGTTATGCCCGCGCTCCTTCGAGAGTCAGCCACACCTGGTGGCCGGGAGCCCATGCGGCCTCGGCGACCTCGGCAGCCCGACGGACCACCTGTAATTGGGTGGTCGGGTCTGAGCTGCGTAGCGCAGCGTCCCACCGCTCCTCTCGAGGGGAAGGAGAAAGATGGAAAGAAGGATACTCCCATAATATATGGGAGAGTGCAGCTCTAGTCGCTGCAGAAAATGCAGGTGGGATTGTAGATGGAAAAATTCGGCAAATGTCTGCGCACGCGCGAGGACGCGACGGGCGACGGGGCCACGGGGCCGTGGATCTGCAAATGGACGCCGTACAGTCATGCGGTTACTATCGTTCCGTGCACGGTGGTGCAGCGGCGTAATACAACCAACTCAAGCTCGTTGAGTACAACCAGTGGTTATGGCGAGGTGTGGAGTGAGTAGGCAACACGGTAACTGCGTTTGTGAGTGAGTGTGGTTCTGTCTCAAGAATAGAAGATCGACCAGACGTTACGCAGTCCACTGCGCAACTAGCAACTGACGCGGTACATTCTGGATGACGTGATTTTCGTTTGACATTTCCAGTGACGCGACGAGGTAGTTAAACATTGGCTGACAGTTACTGTAAGCACTCCTCGCAATTATAGCCAATTCTGTTTTCGGCTCAGAAGTAGTGTGTGCCGCTGCGCTGCGCACTCTGCGCGAGTGTGTGGGCCGCCCTTAATCTGCGAGTCCAATGGCCATATTTTGCCTTTCTGGATATTTGATTCGGGCCGAGTCTAAAACGTAACCGTTTGGCTCTCAGGATAAACTCAGGAGTGGCGGCTGGCGCCTCAGATACGGTGTAACCTTCTAGCAGCCGACAATTCCAGTGTTGTACGACTTTTGCGTCAAATAAGATGATTGATGATGGATTGAGCTCGTTCAGCTAGCGTTACTTCGCGATTTTCTGCTGCAAAAACTGGACACGAACTACAATGCTCCATCGTTGCATCAAAGTTTCCAAACTCGTTCCCTAAAGTTCCATGTGTGTAAAACGGAACCTGCGATCGTTACAGTGAAAAATGGACGCTGCTACTATATACGTACTTTTGCATGATGCTGACTCATATTTAGTTAGATCAAGCAAATCTTTTCTTTTATCTATCCCATCAAATGGGTACATACAAATTTACATGCTGTAATGGAGGGGCACCAGAAGAAGAAAACAAGCGGAATCGAGGTGTTATTTGCTGATATATTGAAGTTTAAAAATCTCAGCTTTTAACCATATTCATATTTGTGATGAACAATTCAGACGAGCCAAATGTATTGCTACCCCACATGGCACGAGCGTTTTAGAACAATTTCACACGTTTCAATCTAACAAAGTCCCTTGTTCAAACTTAACAACAGTTGTTCTCGATGTTGCTGTCCGCAAGACGAGCAAGTGAAGGAGTGGGTAGGGTCTTGCTGGAACGTCAGTCTTGGAAACTACAAGTCCTTCTTCGTGAAGGTTGGATTCGTTGTTCAGTTTGAAGACGAGGGACAAGGGGAGAAGGAATCAAGGCTAATTTTTGTGCATTTTTAAAGTGACCAATGTTCAGGATACACGGGTGCGTTCGATGTCTGGGAGCCTGTGATTTTGTTGTAACTGTAGGTATCTTTATGGAAGTTCAGAAGTGTCTTTAGTCGGCCTTAGATTTCTGTGGTGTATCGAGGATTCGCAAGGGGGTGGGGGGAGGCTGGGGCCAAGAAAGTAGCTGAGTTTGAAACGTCCCTCTTCCTGTGTCTTTTCTTGCGACTATAAGGTTTGCTTTTTGTACCGCAGTCTCGGGCACTGCAAAAATAATCAATGTCCACTAGCTATCCGGCAACCGACTGTCACCAAGCGAGGACCACACAAAATAAGCCCTAAGATAAGTAGCCAAAAATGTTAAGTTAAAAACAATACTGTTCGTGAAGATATAGTTTTTATACTTTTAAAAGTTGTCCTGTTACAAATAAAATAAAAATTACCCCACTGGGCAAAAAAAGAGGAACGCCGTTACGTCTTTCCGTTCCAGTAAAAATGTAACGCGTTCCCGTTCCAGTTCCACCGATGCAAAATGGAACGGCGGCGTTCCCTCGTTCCTCCTAAAGGGAACGCGTTCCAGGAACGCCGTTCCTTGGAACGTCGTTCCATACAAAACTGGCGGTGAGGGCAAGTGCAATGGTGGCCTCTTCCGCCTGCTCCGGGGAAGTAGGTAAAGACCTTGGCATAAGTTTTCACGTTGCCCGTGAGGTGACCGCCACGGCTGCGAATGCCGGCCGGTGTCCGTATTCGGCCGCGTCCACATAGAGGACGTCCGACTGATGAGTAAATAACTTATGATGCCTGGAGGCTTTAATGCGCCAACGACCCTCGTTAAATATGGGGTGCATATTTCGCGGGAGGGGAGCTACTACCAGGCGGGAGTGTATCTCTCGTGGAATGGCTTGTTTAGGGGTCCATTCTGTGGGGGGATTAAGATTCAAACGGGATAGGATTTGACGGCCGGTGGAAGAGCGCGAGAGGCGTTCGTATTGGCCTGTACGGTGTGCCTCAACTAGCTCGGATGCTGTGTTATGAAGTCCTAAGCTAAGGAGACGCTGTGTAGAAGTGTTGTGTGGTAGTTTGAGGGCGACCCTAAATGCTTGACGGATAAGTATGTCAATCTTATTGGTTTCAGTAACCGTAAGGTGGAGATAAGGAAGTGTGTAGTGAGGCTGCTAAGGACAAAGCATGTAGCAGGCGAATCAATTAATTCTTTGTCATGCAGTCCTTTGTGCCGCATAGTGATTCGGAGTATGAGCCGAATACTTTGTTGCACTTGGGAGGAAAATTTGGCGATAAAAGCAGAGTTCTTACGATTATGTTGAATTAGCAGTCCAAGCACTCGCAAGGTGGTGACAATAGGGACCGGTTCTTCGTTAACGCACACCCTGGATATTGGGGGAAGTGTGGGATCGGTCTGTGGGAGGTTGTTAGAGGAGGAGTGCAGATTTGGTCTGGAGAGCATGCTAACCCAGCTTGCGAGGCAATGGTGCATACCGTGTGAACACCAAGCTTGAGGGTTTCCTCCAGTTCAGCACCACTGCCCTTGGTGACCCATAGGGTGATGTCATCCGCGTACATGCTATGATGTAGACCCGGGATGGCAGCTAAGGTGGGTGGTAGTTTGAGAAGCGCGAGATTAAATAGTAAAGAAGAGAGGACAGCTCCCTGGGGGGGTGCCTCTTCCGCCTATTTGGATCTCGGAGGAGGTGAGGTCTCCAATTCGGAGGATGGCGGAGCGGTTAGAAAGAAAGTCATTAATATAGTTATAGACGCGCTCTCCAGGGTTAGTTCGCTTTTGAGTCGAAAAGATCGTCTGCTGAAGACGCCGGCTCTCGGCGACGTATGCTCGTTTGTTGGCGGCAGTTGGCGTCGCGACTGCTTGCGCCATCTCTTGTCTCCCGAGCAAAACGGCGCCGTGCTGTTTGAAGACCGGTGGCGTCGCTGCGTTTCCATAGGAGCTAAGCCTTTTTTTTCCTTACTTTTTCCTCAGGTAAATTCGCTCTTTGCAAATTTTACAACAAAAACAATGCACCATCTGTGGGCAACGCTGCACAAAATCGTAGCGCGATAGGTTAAGAAACCGAATTTCGCGGTCGATTTAAAGAGCCTGGCCTCTCCTTGAATCACCCTGTAGTTGATTAACGTAGACGTTTGGGCTAGTTGGTAAGTAGACATGATAAAAACAAAACAGCGCAAAGACAAGGACGAAGTAGAAGAAACCACAGGACACAGCGCTGACCAAACAAGATCTTTACTTCTGAAAGCAGAAGTTTCCGGCGAATATTGCTCTTCAATTATTTTGAAAATAGAAAAACTGCTCCTGGCCAATGCTACATAAAACTTCGGAACAAGGTGAAACAAGTAATTAAAAGAAAACGGCCGGGAATGTCCAAGAAACAGGTGTTTCACCACGACAAAGCACTCGCCGATTTAAGTGCAGTCGTACGGCAGGCAAAACGGACAGAACTGAAGTTCCAAATCCTTCAGCAGCCACTGTACTCACCTGATTTCGCTTCCTCAGACTTCCACCTATTCCCGAAGCTCAAGACCTTCCTGGCTGGAAAGAAATTTCTGTAGAATGAAGAGGTGATGTAGGAGCTGTGAACAGTTGTTTTGGGGATCTCGAGGAAAGTCACTTCCAAGTTCCGGTGGGGAATCGAAAAGCTGAGAAACGCTGGACCAAGTGTGTCGAGCTTCGAGGGAATTGTGTCGAAATATAAAGTATAACTTAGATCAGATGTACATTGTTTTCATTTTCGTTCCGGAAACCTTTCAATCTACCGACGTATGTAGGGTTTAGTTCCTGTCTCTGGGAATTGTTTGTCTCCACGCTCAAGAGATTTAGCGTCCGTAAATACTGTCTCTTTTCGCAAATAATTATATTAGCTTTGATGCGACAAATAAATAGGCTCTGTAGTCTTTATTTGAAGAATGTCAAATGCCTTTTTTATCTTCAACTATAGATCTCAATCAACACCGTAAGGTCAAATATCAGTTGTAGCTCCAGTGACGTGCATTTACTTCCCTTTCCTGCGGTTCAGATTTCGACAGCCAGGCCGCTTCAATTTTCGCCGCACACTTGGATAAACGGTATCTACCTTCTTCTCTTCTTCATATGGTTTCCGCTGGCTGGTGTTGCTTCCTCTGAACTTTCGAATACGGCAAGAGCAGCCGTTGTTTGATATTGAAATAATTATCCTGCTTCGTAATGTGGCTTTGACCAAACCAACTCAACTGAGACTTTGAACATTTCATTTTAGTTTTATGCACTCTATGGGAAAACCCAATTGCCTAAAATTTTAAGATTAATACACATAAAATACAGTCATTTCAAATTCACTGGTTGAAATCCAAGATTGGTGATGAGCATCAGCTTCAGCTTTTGGCTGGAGTTCGGGGGGAAAATGCGTCTACCATCTCTCGGCGTCGGGCGTTGGCTGCTGAATTACAGCAGTATTACTCAGAAGGCCTTTTTATGCAAAAAAGAAGTGGACAAACTTTGATTAGCGTAGGTGGGGCGGAGTAAACGGAATGTTAGACTTGACTGGCTTCACCACACCAAAACATATAATACAAAGTTAAAAAAAAAACTAGCCATCTGAAGTTGTCACGATTCCGCTCCAAACTAATTCAATATTGAAACGTCACAATATCCAGCAATCAGAAGAACAATTTTGTTCAAACGGACTATGTGTGAGTTCAGGATTACGATGTAAAGGTGAAGTTTGTTTAGTCCTTTTTTGTATCTTTTAAATGTTGATTTATTGTAGGAATAGCCTGCTTCACCACTCGCGTCTACACGTTTTTAATTTCTATGCAGTCAATATGGCTCGGAATAAGGGCTAATCTATAATATGTTACATCTTATATTTAGGGCTTTTAGAATCACACCTTTAAAAATGTTTATTCGGCTACACTTGGGAAGCCTGGTATCCTACTTTTATAGAAAGAACGAGAAGAGCCAATCACAGTCACTGGGGATTACGGTGATTTAGATGGTCAGAACCATTATGGGTCCTAGAAATAAAGTCTTCGTGGTTACTCTGAACGTGAGGTAATTCTGTCATACGAAATGTTCAGCGTCATATATCTAAACGAACGTTTACACTAAAAACGTTTCCTAGTTTTTTTTGTTTTTTTGTTTTTTTTTTAAATACCTACTTTCTTTTTTCGGATTGTAGTGATTTTTCCTTCCTGCGGTTTGCGGAGAAACCTGCTCGTGGACATTTATTGAGTGTGCACCTCATTGTACAGGATATGAAGAGCTATAATAAATAAATAAATAAATAAAGAGATAAAACCGTAAAACTGAGGTGAATTAAGAAACAGCGAAAAACCAACCCGATGCACGTTTGAACTATATATGTTCTCACGTTACTGGACATGCCGTTTTCTTTGCTCAGTATCCCACGTCATTTTTACAAGATGTGACGGTTTTTGTGCCTCCTCAATCACCGGGCTTTCTACATTGGTCGCACTCATTTGATTGCTGTGTGTCTGTCTATAAAGAGGTCGCACAAACCTTTTTTTTTGTGATTGCACCTTATTTTAGTTGAGAAGCATTGTTTTCTTGAGTTCTATACGGCTATGTATATTAATAGAATTGGATACCGCATTTGTCGTCCCAAAAACTTCACTCATTTCCTTATCAGTCAACCCACAATTCGAGAGTTACATTTATGCTCAGACCTAGTTTCTACATCCCATGCGACCATACGTTCTGCTCTTGTTGCTCATGGGTGGTACAGATCAAGGACGCATGGTATGCAGGCAAAAATGTAAGCAAGCAGCTCTGGACATAGTAGTGCCTTTTAGGTGTTTCGCTTGTTGTCGCTTTCCGTGTCCTTTTGATATTTAGCCATCTTTAGGTTTTAATGTGTTTCATTTTAAAAGTCCTAAAGTGTTTCTTTAATACTTTCACTGGGATACATAAGGTATTAAACGCTGGTGCGAGTCCACTTCGAAATCATAGCAAAAACGTTAATTAAGGGCCTTAAGTGTACTAATAATCCGTTCATCCTACGATGGACTAAATACCAAAGCCACGGGCCGCCAGGTCCAATCACGTTCCACACTAAACCATGACGCGCTAAGCGTTTATTAGGGTGGACGAATAATACTTCTAACGCAAAAGCACTGCATCATTTCAATAGGTTAGACGCAGCAAGAGCCTCTATGTCGTGGCTTTCTTTGCAGTGTAAAATTCTTGAGTCACTCAGTGCTATTCGATTTGAACCACTGTCCGCCAATCCCCCATCAGTGATCCCAGACGCGGGCACCGATACGTGTATCGAAGCGAAATACCGCACAATTTCTAAGTGGCTCATGATTGGATCTGGCGGTCCGTAGCTTTGAACTTTAGTCCATCGTAGGACGAGACAAAGTATAGACGCGATAAACAACATATGTTCTTTAAAAGAAAAAAATGTGGTAAAAAATGTGGTAGTCAGAAAGTATGAAAGTGCCTACAAACTCAGAGTCTACCCTATTTTTTTGCAAAGAAGGAAGCAAGGCAAAGAAATTTACTTCATGCATTCCCTCCCCCACGGCAGGGGGTCCAGGGTGTCATACGAGGCACATATATGTTGTCTTCTTTTTTTTCTTCTAGCAAATCAGGATCACGCGGTAAAACGACATTAGGATCGCAACGAACATGACTTCTACATTAGGGGGCTGCCCTTTTCAATTCCGAAAAAAATCGACATTTAGTTCACTAGTGGCAGAGAAATTCTCTCTCTGTTCACTGGTATAATGCGGGTTCCCGAGTACACAAGCTAGACTTCATATGAGCGAATTTCAGCACCGCACAGGGTCTACATATTTTCAGAGGAAGGCTGACATTTATGAAGACTGATACCGTTATTTATTAATTCGGAAGCGAAAAACGAGGCGGCAAAGAGACAAGAGAGGTAGTTCAGTTAACTAGGGGCAGGCAGCTAAAGAAATGTATCTGAAGGATAGACATGTACTTGTTTCCTAGCTATTGATTAACGCAAAAATAAACTTTTAAAAGAAAGAAAAAAAATCTTTGCATTCACGACAATTTATTTCTTCTTGAGTAAAGACTACTTCTTGGAAACAGGAGCGCAATTTACCCTTTTCAATTATTCTCTCTGTATTCTTTCCCAGATTTTAGAGCGCAGCTCTTAGGCGCCCGTTTCCGTGTTCCGCGGCGTCGGCGTCGGAGTAACCGCACTAAATTTAGCGGAAAAATCGATGTCACGTGACCTCAACACCAATTTAATTCCCGGCTATGGAGAAGCTGAATTTGTTCATAGGTGACGCGACACCAAGTCATGTCGCGTCATTTGCCACGCTAAATTTAGCGGGGAAACTTAATTGGAGGAGGAGGGGAGAGGAGAGAATGGAGGAGGAGGAGGAGGGAAGGAGGAGGAGGGCATACCCTGCCCTCGCAATCCTCCCATCCTCCTCCTCAAAAGCTACGTTCTAATTTCGCTTTTCAGAGATTTTTAAACCTCTTTAATTTTTTTTATTCGATTATGCCTCTCCTTCCCCAAAATGTGCAATATCATATAGAGGTAATATCCAGTTTATTTTCTTTAAATATTAAAATGAGTATGAAAATGCATCTAAAATGAGATGAAGTGTCTTCCAATATCTGCAGCCTACAAGATGTCTCTATCATCCCCTGAAGAAACTCGGGATCCGCTAAAACATGTTTGTCAATATTGCGTTAGTGTTACATGTCATGAACGAGAATGTCTTTCGCCGTGAAAAACCCAGAAGATTAATCAAATTTGATATTTCGGGCCAAGGTATTAGAAAAACGTTTGCCCACCAAATGAAATTTTAAATTTTAGTCAATTGAAACCTACTGTATTCTACAAGTCTGAAATTTATTTTATTTTCACTAGAACATAATCGTGGATGTTAACTTCTCTGGGTTTCTTATTGTCTTCTTAATTTAGGCTGCCAGTTTTCAGAAAAAAAAGTGCACATATCTGGTTCATTGTGTCAGTGTTTGCGTACCTTAAAACGCTTTTTTCTCACACATACGCTCCGTACTTATGCGCCGAACGAACTAATCAGAGGCTTGAGTGTGTCTAGTGCCACTGAGAAAAAGTATTGAGAAATTTGCTCAAACAAAGACATTTCGTTGCAGCAACTAGGCGCGCCTGACGTCTCTATTGTTCAGGGAATCAAAGAGAAATCCGATATCTTCGAGAAGAACTGAGTGGGCAGCACTGGAAGCAAGCTATGTATTTAAATGAGCTCAAAAACTTTGAGCACTGTCTAGATGGGGTGGACAGTAAATAATTATTCAAGTATTGGGTCTTTTCTCGCTCGCACAGTACTCAGATTAGTCGTGTTTTTTATATACAAATCTCTGATATAATTTTGATCAGGTCTAGTTATTTTACGAAGTGGCAATTCAAGGATTTAAAAAAATAATAATTTTAGGAAGAAACTGGCATCGATTTGGTGATAGAATAGGCCTCTTCAAGTTATTTTTGTTTTAACTGTGGTTGCGTGTCTAAGAGTAGCATAATGCTCTTAATATACGAAAGAATATTACACATCGAATGATTATAAGTTTCTCAAATAGATATTGTAATAGCCTGAGTTTCAACTGGTCAACATATAGCATCTGGTGCCGAAATTAAGTGTACGAAGAAAGTTCATTCAGTAGATTATGCGTAAAATGCCCTACTTCGTTTGCAACTACACTGAGTGTACGAGCGAACTGATAATGGAAAGTATTCAATAACATTGTTTTCATATATTTTATTATTGTTACATTGGTCGTAAAGTATATTATGAATATGTGAGACGTTTGGAATGATACTTTGAATTGAGGAGGACGTGAGCGATTTCAATACATTTTGTATAAATTCCTTTATGGACTAATCAATTGCCCTGATCTTATGTCATATATTCCTTAACACGCTCCAATGCGAGTTTTACAAATTTCTCCTGCCTTTTTGTTTGGCTAATCAAATCATCTCAATCATCATCGGTATCAATATACAACACGTGTTTACCATACTGAGTGCAGCGGATATATTAACGTGTTTAGCTAAATTGTTTCGCGTTTAAGCTGTTTCGGGCTAATTTGTAACTTTACTGAATGAATGAATCAATGAATTTGAGGTGAGGAAGTTATTCTTGATATCACGAAAATTGTTACACTTCATGTAAGTTGTTTAGAATACGTATGCCTGAGAAATATTACAGCGGACATCACGGGTGGCACAAATGTTATTGAATTGCAGCATGTTCCATTTTGAGATATCTCTTGAATTTCTTTTGGAACCACGTTTAAAAAACGTTTATATTTAAAATTCTGCATTGCTTTAGTTTTTTGCCTATATCATGACGTGAAGATTATCAGTGCATGTTAAACGAAAGAAAAGACGTCCTATACCTAATCGCACAAAAGGAAATGGCAACGTTCATTTCTTTCACCAGCGAAGGATTACTGCAAAATCATTTGCAAACACAAGTAGTTTTTAACGACTTTGTATGGGGAACTATTGCTTTTGAACTGAACGTTGTCACGTTTGACTTAAAAGTGAACGACGTAGCCAGGTCTGGACGTCTGGCGCCAGTCACTTCAAATCCGAAGGACTTTTGTTACCGATGTTATTTTAATAACTGTGGCCGGACTATGAGATCTCACCGTAGTTATTGAAAGAGTAACCGAGGAGAGCCCGATGTTTGTACCTCCTAAGCTAGATCCTTATCTATTCAGCTAAGGAATAATTAAGAACATTCTTTAGCCAAAACATTGTCCAGCACATTCATTGGGTGAACGATGGATATGACTATTCCTAATTATCTCTTTAAAATCAAAACTTTTTAATGCTGATGCTGCATCAACTTTTAAAGTGGATGGGACCAAAATTGAGTAAAGAAAAGACAGGAAACTCGTCCCATGGTTATATAATTTGGAATCCGTGTTGATTTCCAGTGCTGCTCATTATAGCTGAACACAAAATAAGTGCTTTCTTTCAATATATCACATTTCCTACATATTTCTTATTCGTTAATGGCAAATAATGAATAAACTGGCCCAGATTTCCAAGCAATTAGATAAACGGTCATTCCCGACAGCAATTTAAGCAGTTGTCAAAGAGGCGCCAACGAACTTTTATAAGAACCAATAAACTGAATAAAAAAGTCGCTAAAAATAAGAAAAAGAGAATGCGACGTGGAGAGAATGATTTTTCGATGTTGGCCTCCACGGCGGGCCAGGCATTGAGGAGCTCGGCTCTAGTTCGCAGAGGTCTCAACAGAGGGAGCTGGCTTCGCCACTCAGCGCTCCCTCAAGGAGGAGTTTGCGAGGGCGAGAGAGAAAGCGCGCTTAGTTGTGTCCCGCGCGTTCTCGCGCGCCAGTCAGTCGTCGGTCCCGGACGGACACGTGCACCGGCCTAGCTCCTTTGTGGCCCAGACAAGCGCTGGATAACGGCAAGGACGTCGACGACGAAGAGGTCCCTACGTCAGTTCCGGTCGCTATTTATTTTTATTTCTACCAACCTTCACTCACCCCGCACACAAAAACAGTTTTGCGTTCTTGTTAGTTTTTTTTTCCTCTGCTTTTGTCCGACACATCCTTCTTGTTGAGTGATTTGGCCGCTTTGTCTGCGCTGGGTGACACCGGAGAGACGGCAGGTAAAGGAGGGACAGTCCCTTGCTCTTAAGTCTTAGCTCTCGAAGCCCGTATCACGGAGCGCGGGATAGTTTCCTGCTAAACACGTATCCCGCGCTTGGCTGGAGTTCTTCCGCTGGTCACATCCTGAGGAGGATTACAGTATAACGCTCCTGTCTTTATGTATGTAATTTTAAGCTTGTCCCAGACAAATGGACATGGCTTCCAGATAATATTAGATAAGACCGGTCGCTCTGCTTGCCAGCCAGTGTTTTTTGTTTAGTTTTTGTTTGACAGATACATTGTAAACTTCCTGACTCTAGAGAATATGATAGGTATATTGTGCGCTTAGGAAGCTTACAAAACACAGTCGAGTCTAAAAACTAAGGAGCCAGCTTTTCTTTTTTAGGCAACAACGTTGTGCAATTTGTTGTTTTCTCAAAGAAAATACTTCACCGAGGATAAGGCACGTACCCAACGGCATCGATTAATCTGTGAGTAGTGTTGTGAAAATATTTCAGCATCTAGTTCTCAGCGTACGTTCAAGTTTCATCTGTCTTTTATAACCAAACCACAAGGAAGAACGTGTTCCCTTCTTAGCATAGGACTGGAGTCAGTTCCATACCCGACATCTATCAAATATATCACTGACGCACCCTAGCGAACGTCAAGAGACGGAGGCAGTCATCTGCAACTTTGTCAACGGACACGGAGTACCAGCTCTAGCTATGGCGATCCTTTGGCCCTGACACAAGCTGTCACTGCTATGATGCGCACCAGACCGCCGGCGATGCTGGGGTCAAGCCTGCTGAACGCCGACAACGTCACGCTACGTTGGGGAGACACCCAGACCGACGACACGTCCCAGTCAGAGACCGCGAATGCTGTGCAAGACAATGGGTCCTGGAACGCGAGCGATTACGATCTCTACTCGATCCCGTCAGACCTCTGGATGCGCTACTCGCCGGGCATCGTGGCTGTGTTCTGCCTCGCCTACTCGGTGGTGTTTGTGATGGGTTTGCTGGGAAACAGCTTTGTCGTGGCGGTGGTGGCCAGGTCGCCACGGATGAGAACGGTGACCAACTACTTCATCGTTAACCTGGCCATGGCCGACATTCTCGTGGTGGTGTTCTGCATTCCGGCCACGCTCGTCAGCAACATATTCGTTCGTAAGTATTCTATGCACCTCTCACCCTGTCTCTCTCTCTCTCTCCCTTGATGCGTGTGTTCCTATACTTCGTTTGAGCTTAAGTTCAGACGCAGCAGATTCTACGAGGTAAGGGGACCATCGAGAAACATCAAAAGCGCAAGTCACCACGCCTTTTCTGTTTATGATTGGTTCGGCGATATTAGAACACGTAGAGAAACATGACGAGCACCATGATTGGGCACTTTTGACGCTGTTTGATTGGTCCCAGCAACTCGCAGCATCGGCTGGCGTCTGGACTTTAGGTGAACCGAAGTACAGCGATAACCTTTCAAGGTAATTTGGTGAGTAAAGACCACACGCAGTTTGTTCTGTTCAGATCAGCGTTGAATATTGAGATGGTAAAGGCGCGAAAGTTGATGTTTGATGTACAAGCAGTTCTTGTAACAACTCTTTTGAGAAAATATTTTGACCTTGCGAGCAAAATGACGCGTGCACAGATTACCAGCATTTCACATGAAGCGCCACACGAAAGGAGATACGTTTGCTTTCATATTGGGTTTTCGATTACCTTCATAAAACATGGGCAACGAAACACGGAACAGCCGCTGTCCCTAGCGTGTGCTTAATTGTGAGCGAGAAAATTCATCAAATATTTTAACAGTATTGTGTAGATTTCTGCCCTGACACGAGCATTATGGATACTTTCCTCTGTATTACAACTGTGCAAGGATTGAGAGTGAGTTCATTGCCATTCTAAAATGGTTTGTATTTATAACGCTGAAATATTTTGGAATTTGTGGCGCTCATATGGTTGGGTTCGTGGTTTCGTGTAAGCGATTTATTATATTATTTTTGTACGTTTTCCTTTGCGGTACCTCATCTTTATCTTCACCTAGCGTGTCATAGACTGTTTCATTCAAGACAGGGTTGAGACAAGCAAATATCCTGTTGGTGGGCTCGCATGCAGATTAGTTAGCGCGCAACGTCAGTAAAATATGTGTACTCTAAGAAGAAACGAAAATATTGGGCTAGAACAGTACAATGGTCTCTCTCCTCTCCATATCGAGATTCGAAGTTATCAGCGTCTATAAAACTGATGCTTTCTTTAACTGAATAAACTCGGTCTGTTTAAGCAGACGGCCCGCTTGAGCATTATGGTTCCATCTGAAATTCGCGTAGTTCCAGTCATTACGCTCTGCCTACTGTGTATAGAGAAAACTGCATAGCAAATACTTTCCTGAAGCAAGTTTCATATGTTGCATATGCATAAAATCCAGCGCAACTGACTGTGGTCTAAGTGATAATCCCAGGGCCACATTACAGTAAGCACAAGACCATTTCTATACGGCTAACCTGCAAGAAGTTAGATGGAAGTGTAGTGCTGTTCAAAAGCTGTAATCAGTTTATTTTAGTAAGAATTTGTAGTGGTGAATCTGTTTTAGTACAGATTTTTTTTTGATTTTCGCAAAATTGGTAAATTTAAACGATATTGAATTTCAGTCACATCACCTCGTTATTGACACGTGTTTTATGAAAAGGTCTTTTTTATCAAATATATGCTGTGCTAAATATTGGTGTCCTGTTATATTTGCATGATGTACGGGGGAACAGCGCACCAAGAAAACAGTCACTCGAGTCAACATACACACAAAAGAAAGACACTTACGCAGCGCTGACTGACAACTCTCTGTATATTTACACTTTCTCCTCTTCTTCTATTTGTACTGTAGGCAAGGGCCAGGGAGAATAACTGGTCTTTTTTTCTTTTCTTTCGATACGAAGCTAACTTTAAAGCGAACTAAATTGAAATTAAAATTAATGTAATGCTAGGTAGTCTAATTCTTTTTGTGACAAGGTTAAAGACGGAGTACTAACACATCTGCCGTTATGTTTTGCAATGTTCTCTGCCTCGATAATTTCTCTTGTGAGCTGGTTGTGGTGCTTGCCAAGCACGGCGCAGTTACTCAGCATCACTGAGCAGCCACAGTCTCGACAGTGAATGCCTAAATGACCGGAGTTTTTGTTGGTGAATGTGTTGTTATGCTCACGAAGGCGATCGTTGAGACACCTTCCGGTCTGGCCTATGTAAAGTTTTCCGCAAGAGAGGGAAAGGAGTATACCACCTTCTCTGTACAAGGGACAAAGGTGTTCTTATGCTTCTTTTTGCAGCCGACAGTTGTAATTGGTGGAGCATTTACTTTCTTGCACATGCTGCGAAGTTTGTTAGGAGCTGAAAAGATGACTTCCAAATTTACTCGGTTAGCTATTTTCTTCAGTCCGTGAGAAAAATTATGAATATATGGCACAATGATGGGTTTCTTTGTTTTGTCTTTTTGTTTTTGTTGAGTGCATACGTCTTGCCTGATTTCGTTGATAAGCTTTTCGGCCACTGATGTTAATAACGAGATTGGGTATCCTGCGCGCTTTAGTCTTGAGACTTGCCCGTCAAAGCTCGTTGGAATGGAATGCGAGCAGGATTTTACGAGTGAGTTTTTTAGGCATAACCGTACGATGCTTCTTTTTACAAGTTTTGAATGGGCCGAGTTGAATGGTAATAGCGGTTTTTTTCCCCTGGGCTCATACGACCAGCATAAATGATGGGGTAGCATGAAGAGTCGAAGATCCAGGAATCTTAAAGAGCGCTCGATTGGAAGTTCATGAGTGATTTCCAAAGGACTCATGCCGACTTTAAACCTGTCGAGGACGTCGGCAACCATGCTGGTGAAGTTGCGATCGTCGGAATGTAGAACAATTAAATAATCGTCTACGTACCGGAACACTCGTAATACTTTGGAGGTGTCTAATGATTCTTTTAACTTCCTGTCGTGGTGCGCTAGATAGAGATCGCTGAGGACAGGGGCAATGCAGGACCCGATGCAGACACCTCTCTTCTGTAGGTAGGGTTGGCCATCCCAAGTAGCAAAGGTCGACTTGAGGTAGATGTTAATCAAGGTCAGAAACTTACTTTGGGATAAGCCCGACGCATTTTGGAAGGCGATAGCACCGTAGGTGTCTATGCTGTCCTCTATGTACTTTAGGAGACGGTCGTGGGGCAAGGAATAGTACAGATCCTTAATGTCGATGGAGAACACCTTTAGGTCTTGGTCACGATGCTCTTCTAAAAAGTTGAAAACTTCATAGGAGCTGCGGATCAGGTATGGATCATCAATGATAAGTAGGTTTAGCTGTGTTTGCAGAAATAAGGCAACAGACTTTTGCCATGTTCCCTTTTCCGAAACGATAACCCGGAGGGGGCAATCTACTTTGTGAGTTTTGGCGCTGAAGAATAATTCTAAACTCAGATTTTTACTGCGATCAATGTAGGAGCAGAGTTGTTTTAAATCGTTCGAGTGACAAAATTGTTTTGCTTCCTTTTTAACTTTTTCCAGGGAGATCTCAGAGTGCTTGTTGAAAACGGATTCGACTGCTGTTAATGCCTTTTCTCCAAACGTTTCCGTTTGCATGAGGACAAAACCTCCTTCTTTGTCAGCGGGCAGAAGATATAATGAATTCTCTTTCAGATACGTTTCTACTCTCTTGATGGGCAGAGGAGTAGATGGTGGTTTGTAACGCATAAGCATGTCTACACCTTCAGAGGTGCAGCGATCCATTTCGGTCTCCGGAGCTCGTCTCGAGACTTGCCTCACAATTATATTTGCAACCACGCTTTTTTTTTACGGGAATTATTTCTAATTCTTTAGCTCCACGAATTGTGAGAAAATAAACAAATTCATGAAAGTCCTTGGGAGAGCAAAAATGTAGTTTATTGCGTGGTACAGAGAGTCGACTAGAAACATAGGGGTATCAGGGTGTTCGAAATCAAGAGTCGCTTGATATCAGAATTGTTATTCCTGCAGAGCAGAGATTTTTTTCTTTTTCTGTGGAAGACCAATCGATAGATTTAGATTCATGCAGATATCAAGAAGTATCTTCTCCCGAAATGGCATAGTTAGAGCTCGACATTAATTTGGTAATTCTTATATTTCATATACATTTTTCAAAGTGCACACGTAATTATAACGGCATAAACTTTGACTTGTCATAAGCATTTAGTAAACTAGAAATTCGATCAAGTATGTTTTCTCTTTTCCCGCAGAGCAGGCGTATATAAAATAAAGATTTTTATGAAAAAACTAAAACTCAGAAATGGCGATGCACAATCAATATTTACTAGAAATCACTACAGTATGTTCAATTCTAGACACCCAAAATGCTTAGATCAATGTAGCGGCGGATACCCTGCTTTTCATTTCAAAACAATGTCGCTTGAGAAAGGCATTGCGTTGTTCGACTATACCTTTGCACAGCGGCAATGCGGACGTGATGACTAGCGTTTTTAAGTAAACGCTGCATTTCTCTTTATCACGCACTCGATATAATGTTGAAGCCAACGACCCGCATCGCTGTGATAAATGCGCTCAATGTCTTTGTTGTCGTTGTTTTCTTGTTATTGTTGTTCTTTGTTTTGTGGGAAAAGGGGGGGGAGGTTGGAGAGGGGAACGCGAGTGGATAAACAATCGCAAATAGCCTTTCTCACTACATTTAGTCATTTCAACAAATCACGCCTTTCAAAGGGCCTCTTTTGCGGGCCTCATGCACGTAAGTCCGATTGAGCTTTCCTTTGAAAACTGCCAAGATGATTACCGATTAAATTTTCCTGGTTGTTCGAAGATCATATTAGTGTCATCGGAGGTGCATTCATCACAGATATGTACAACGGTCACGTTATACGCCACCCAAAGTAGACATTAAGCAGCCGGTACAATCCAATCAAGCTTTGGGTGCTATCTACGGCACTCCAATTAGCGGAGTGACCGCGAACGACCGTCAGTGGCGCCTGCCAATTCACATCTGCATTTCCGAACATTCGGAGTCCCGCATGCTGATCAGCCCTGATTGCTATGTGTGTACACGTTCTCTTAACGCTCCGTTGGAAACGAAGGATGCGCGTACCAGCTACTCGCTCTGAGCGAGCAATTTGTACGCCCGATAAGCCGCCGAAACTTTGGAGGCCCGTCCTGATGACTCTCTCCTGCTGCCCGTGTTTGTGGCGAAACGCCTGGTGCGTCTTCGCAGCACTGTATGTACCCGAAAGCGTCCATGGCGAGTTGAGAACTTGTTGTTCTATGCGTGTTTTGTTTAAACGGCATTCAATTCGCTAACAAAACATACACGTGTATTACTGTTTATTCTGCATTCGGGTTACTCCAGCAACTTGACAAAAAATATCGACTAAAATGACGTCCATCAGCAAGCAGCGGCGCACTGAACCGAAGGGAAGTGCAACGGTTTAAGTTATCATTTTATTTATTATTAGTTCTAAGTGTGGGGTTTTTCATTATGGAGTTAGATCACCGGCTTGCCTCCGTTTTTCTCACCAATCACGGCAATCCTGATATTGATGTTCTAATTCCTATGAACTGACGCGTACTTACACATTTTTCAAGAACAAAAATAAGTATAATAATATGATAATTTCAAATGGCAGCTTTTTATTTTTCTGACGACTTTGCAAAAGATATTACGAATAAATTTAACGATGTTTTTACGAAGAATTAAAATGCATAAACCGGACATACTTTATTCGGTACGCTATATACATCTTTTGAGTTCACAATCTTGCAAGTGAACAAGCGCAATAAATCTAAAAGCTCAAGACATTATATTCAATTGCGGATTCAGAGTTCCAACATGCGAACTGAATGGTAACGATAAAGAGGATCATGACATAAACACAGAGTCGGCTTCTCTCGTCGGATAGGTAACGCTTTGCCACACTTTTGATGCTCTTCAATATAGGATTGCAGTTTACTTCTCACTAAAATAAGACATATGTTTCGCATTGTTCATCTAAGTCGATTCACTTGTATGACAAACGCGTTGTGGAGAACGATGGTTTTAATGAACGTCTCTGTATAATCAGCTTAAGGTGGTGCGCCAGAACGTACTGTATTAGTAGAGAGCACACCTGTAGTAATATTCTACTATCGTTAAGATTGCTAGCCCTCTAACATGCAATATAACTGATGGTGGTGTTATTATTTTAAAATTGTCAGAGTTCCGCCTCCTAAAATCTCTTTCAAGATTTCTTCATTGCTCAGGTGCGTCTGCAGTCTGCACTCACGCAGAGCGCTCAAAGTGTCATTTATTAAAGTTCGAGCATATTAAAGTTCGAGGAGAGAAATCTAGCTAATGAAGACATCCCTCAAACTTTAGGACCCTGAAAATGTTCTGTTTGTGCAAATATATTCTACATTGTTTAAGAGTAAGCTCATTGAGCCGACATTCTTTTAAGGTTTATTGGCCGCTGCGACTTTTCTCAACGCGCGGTGGTTTCGCGAAACCGAGATTTCGTGCAATCCGCCAATTCAAACGTCGAGTTTGTCACGCGAAAATACTGACGTACTGACTCATAGGAACTTTGCAAACCTTGTCATATTCAGCGGATATTTTGAGCGTTTTGCAGAGAATTATATGAAGCACGCAGTGAGCGAAGACACAATCTGCTTTATTTTAATCACCCGATGAACGTTGGATGTGCTCCCTCGGTCTACTAGGCCTGCTAAACGGCGGAATGACCGCGAACGTCAAAGAACATTAGGTTTTTCGTCAAAGTATTACGGAATTTTTTCACCGCAGAAATGATCAGCTAATTTCAGTCATGATTTTGTAGTATGGTGTAAGTTACCTGCTACCTCAAAGCACCGCTTCTCCGCTCCATCGCTCACCACCATGCTTGTTTTCTTTTTCGCCTTTGATTCGGATACAGATATGCACTAAATCAGGCTCCTCAAAAGCTCACTCCGCCTCGAATATCAGAATGTCACAACGATGTGGAGCGGCCGTTGGCAGCATCTGTTTTTCTCCTTCGGGTGATTGACACTTGAGTGACGTTTCAGCAAAATAGTGCTACAAGAGCGGGGAGTGCGCTCATCACTTCTTCGGAAGCGCGCGTCTTTTCCATTCTCGTTAAACGACGCATCTATTTTCCAAAGTTTCAGCTACCCTAGACTTGCCAAAACGATGCGTGGCATAAATATACCTTTAGAGCATTGTATACACATTTCAAGTTGTACAGATGAAGTCGAGCAACTGGCGAGACCAAATAAATGTTTTTGTTTTTCACTAAAGCGCGATATTACCTTTTTCGTACTGTCAAGAATGTAATTTTCGTTATTTTTGCCTAAAGTCTGAAATATAATGCTCAGTACTACAGCGCACATGGTATTTTCACCTTATATTTTACTACGTAATATTACCCTTTTTTATGAGCGTGGGTGCCTCCAAGTATTCGGGCATGACTTGATTATAAGAGGTTTGAATAACACTCGATAGAATTGGGTCTACTTTGAGCCATTGAACAGGAAGTTTCTTTGTAAGGTATTGCTTATGTCGTCTCATTAACAAGGTTCTGGAAGAGAATATAAATATTATGATGATTCAAAACGTTGAATTGGAACAAAGGCAATGCCACGTAATCTCTGAATTGGGCGAATATTTGTTTGGTGATCTGTATCGCCAACATCAACGTAAATCTTTAAAAATGGTAATAGAAAAAAGCAGGGGTGTTCTTTCATTTCCTGTCATACAGAATATTTACAAATTTTTGAGCCAAATACATATTAAAGAGTCCACCAAACCAATCTTAATTTCCTTTTTTTAATAGACTTTTCTTGTTGCGTTGTAGTATATGGCTAAATATAATGCACTAAGCCGAACCCCATAAGTCAACGGAAAGAACTATAGCTTCATGCAGACGTTAGTTGACACTGGTGCATCAACCGCAAGTGTTAAGGAACCCTTCGATAATGACGTCCAGGCGTGACATATTTCATTACAATCACCTGTTAGCAGCAACTTGACATTTTGTTTAACATGCGATAATTTATGGAGATAACAAATCCAAATATCATCGGCCCTCGACAAGCGGTTGACAACCGCATCATTCCAGCACCTTGAAATGAAACTATAAAACGTCGTAATAATGGCACAAATATTCAAGTTTCTTTTTTTCATAGGGCTTAGATTGCCACAGAAAATGCGACAATTCGTTTTGGCTAATTTCTCCA
>JAZHYW010050370.1:0-29630 GCA_037355805.1 Ixodes ricinus | reverse complement strand
AAGCGGAAACCCAAAACAAATGGCATTTTTTACTGCGTCCGCCAACACCTCCCCTCTTTACAGAAATGCGAGCGCGTGTAGCTAGGTTCCCAATATTCTCCCAAGTGCTTGTACAGTCTACAGGTGCCACTGCCTAGACTGCCTTGGATTCGGACTGACTGGCACAGCCCCAGTTTCGCAGGACACTAAGCTCTGCAACGGTAACTTTGACAAAGTTGAAGGTGTAGAGGTGAGGAGATCTTCATCAAAGAAAGCTCCGAAGTTTGCGAAAGATTTGGAGGTGGCCTACCTTGGGCGTAGAGGGAATCCTTGCCCTTCTTGTACTGTGTCACTTTGTGGAGGGTGTGCTTCTTGCACTTTCCCTTGCAAAAGGTCCGCCGCTGCTTCGGCACGTTCACCTACACCGCACACAGAAGGGAAAAAAAAAAAAAAAGTTGATAGTTGGCAAGCACGCCGCGCGTGATCGAGTACGATGGTACGAGATCGTAATCGCTGGACCGCAACAGTAAAAACTTCAAAAATAGAACCAAAAGACAAAATCAGGGACTGAAAACATGTCTGTGTTTATTTCATCGACGGACCGTCGAGGTACGGGTCGTATTCTAAGCACGAATGTCAAAAGCGTAGCACCAGACGCAGCTGGTGACCATGAAAACGGAGCTCGTACCGAAGTTGATCGTATATTACACCGGGGCGACTTTGGTTTTTAAGTATCACGTTATTAAAGGCGAGTAACTAACAGCTTCTGTTGGTTCTGTACACCGTAATCAGCCGTGAAAGAGCAGCGAGCGTCATTTACGCGAGAGTAGCCCGGCCATGCTATGACAAGCTGGTAGATTTTTCGGGGGTTGATCTGGTTAAGCGAACCCCTTCTCTTCCAAAATAATTATTGCGAGGGAAACATTAAGATCTACTAGTTTACTGGACGCAGTATAAGATACATATCTTGTCGCATTAACGGGATTAAAATTGATTGAAACGAAAACCGGCTAGAAATAGAAACAGACTCACCATCTTGCCACTGTGCAAAAGGAAATGGGGACTGGCCCGTTGCTACGACGTCACTTCCGTTGCTAGGCGAAAAGGGGGTACCAAGAGGGGGAAAGCAGTTAAACCCTCGTTCGCAGTACCGTTTTCTTAACTTATTGGACATTTAAACTCCGCTCGAAACCAGGGCATACTATTTTATTACAACCTCGTTTCCAATTCGAGAACGGAGCGCGCAAAGCTAGGCTTGATTGGCCCCACTTTAAAGTTGGGCAACTTCTGCTTTCTGCTTGCGCGATTCCACGCGCCATTTTTACGAATTTGAACAAAGGCGAGTGGCTGGTCGGCTCTCCGGATTTTCGCGCAGAAATCATGAGTTCCACCGAGAACAAGGGCGATGTGGCCACGCAGCCGGCCGACGAAGTCATCTCGGCCAAGGAGAAGTCGGCCGGGGACGCCAAGACGGAGAAATCGCCCCAGAAACGGTCCGCGTCCGAGGTGAGTGCATTGCGGCGCCGGCTATGTCTGTTGGAAGCCGTGCAAAGCGGGCAGCCTCCACGATGCCGGCTCTGCAGGCAGCGCGCTCGCTCCAGGCGCCGCTACTTCGCTGCCGCTGCCCGTACTTGGACCGAAAACGCGATCGCAACAGCCCCTTGACGCCGTTCCGAGTCCTCTTTCGAAGCGCGGCGTGATCACAGTCGCCGGTTCCCGCGTACTCGAACGGGTGTAGAAAAAAAATCATTATGAGTTAAGCCTAACGCCGGCTGCTGTGCGAGTTGCGTCGTCTCGGCTGTTGCTGGCTCCTCATCGCCGTTGTTTTTCTTCCCTTTTACGCACTCGGATCGAATCGTCTGCATAATTTCTTGCGAGCTCCGAGGACGTTCCGTCGACGGATTCTGCTCCGCGCGCGTCCCGTCCTTGTTTACGTTCGAGAACGCGGAAACGCGCTATCGCTTTGAAACTTGTCGGCAGCGACGCCGACGCCGTCTTGGCGGGAAGTCGTACGAGGTCGTCCCGCTCGCCGAAGCAATGAGCGGCGTCTTCGATCCATCAATGAAAGCCGGCGGTCCAACAGAGCGTTGGGCTTCACCGCGAAGCCGCACGGCAACGAACTCAACACTACCAAAAGCGGCGATTACAAAACAAAAAGAATACCCTACGGATGCGAGCTTTCGGCGCCGTTTTTTGTTTTATGTTTATTATTACCGTTTGTGTTTGCGCCGAGTCATGTCCGTAAGTTTCCGGAGGCAGCGCGAGCGGAAGGTTATTTATAAACGGACGTCGTCGTTTTTCGTTTCGCCGCACCGGAGTTCGGTGTGCAGATTTTAGGACCGGCCTTCGAACTTCGCCACTCTCGCATTTGGTCTTATTATTTGTTTTTTGCGGTCTCCGTCGTTTTGTTATCACGCGCCGGCAAACTTCTGGCGGAGGCGTCGGATAACGCCGATAGCCTCTCGTTTCCTCAAATGTTCGCGGGAAAAAAAAAACACATTACAAAACGAGCGGTTAGCGTTCGGGGACAACCTGTAGTGGTTCGCGGAGCGACTCCGAGCTTTCGAGATCGATAGTTGCGAAGTGCGGTGGCGGCGAGTCGAGTGTTGGGCTAGTCGCCGGTCGCCTTTCCCGGGGGAGCGCTGACGATATCGGGCAGCGTGACGTCGTGCGTGGCGGTGTTGGTCGCGAGGGCGCCCGCCGGCCTCCTTCTAAATTTAGTCGGCAGGCCAAGAGTCACGGGGAGGCAGTCCCACACCGCTTTGTTTTAACGGCCCAACTCTCGCCGCCGCGCGGCGGGCAACCGGTTTCGATTGCCGGAAATGTGCGTGTTTTCTGCGAGGGAGAAGAAGACTTGGCCTCCTCACGCTTTAGCGGACATTTCCGACTGCGGTGGAGTGTGTCTTCTTCGGTCGTCTGCGACGCAGGCTGACGTCGCCATGTTGGCCGGCGGCATGGCGCTCGCTCGCGGCGTCGGCCTTTCGGAAAGCAGGCCGGCGGCGCGGCGGCGTCCTTCAAGCTCACCTTCAAACGTGCGCGCGCCCGCTGATTGGTGGGTGCACTGCGAGCCGGCCGCGCTCCGATTGGTCGGTAGCGGGGGCGGTTGGCGGGGAGACGCGTGACGTCACCGAAGGCGCCGCCGCCACCGAAAACACCTGGGCCAACGTCTGCGCGCGCGAGGATTCCGTCCGCCCGTTGCAACGGTTTCGTAGAGCGGCGTGCGTTTGACACTGTGGTCCCGAGATGGCGTTACTGTCGTTTCACTTTGGTACGCTTGGAAGTGGCATTGCTCGCAGTTGAGAACGGTGTCCGAAACTTGCATTCTCCGTCGAGCCTGACGATAACCGGTGGAGGAACTCAAGGATCTTGAACGTTCGGCCTCCGTGCGCTGACACACGCGCAAGATTATAGCGAAGATATCCCGACCAATGCCTTTGCTGACTCGAAACTTGGACGGCAGTCCCAGTTTAGCTGAGCTGGGTGCTGCAGGGACCCTTCTTCCTTACATTTTTATTTTTTCTTTCGTGGGGAAGAGGAGCAGGAATGCAGGGTTATCGGGGTGTTTGATGAAGTTGAGTGTTTTTCGCCACATAGTGAATGCAGCTTTGAGCTACAAGTAAGAACAGTAGAAACTGGTGATATTGTTGCAGTTTAAAATATAAGCAGTCGTTAGCAGGGTGAGTACACCCCACCTTACTCATCCTGTCAACAACTAGTGGGTGTCAGCGAAAGAAGCACAATTCGAACAATGCCAGGATTTATGCTCTTCGGCTACCACTAATTATTTTAATTAGGGCCTTATTAAAGGTTAGATGTGAAGGTCCCGTCTCGAGTAAGATAAGCTTTCCATCATGGCGAGAGAACCTTGGACCGATTAATTAGCCGGGAGATAATAGCACTCTTCCAAAACAGTAAATAGGCGTGCAACAGCAAGAGGCGTTGTTTTATGGGGCTGCAAAGCATGTGGCAGGTGTCGCTTGTCAATATCTAGATGTGGAGAGCATGTGGTGTGCACCTCCCATAAGTGGCTTAAGTATCCCTAAAAGGGCAACTCCAGTCGAAAACGAAACCAAAATATATGACTGGTATCATCCTAGTGGTAAGAAATATGATCGCAGCCGAAATATTGCGTCAGCGTGAAGTCGCGTACTCCACTAATATCGACTTTAAAGATGCGCCCAGCTGCTCTTTAGCGGGTGGCGAGCAGGTCAGCTTTTAGTCAAGGAACACTTGTGTAGCACCCGTGACGTCGCGTCGTGGTGAAGCTCTGGTCGATTGGTTGTATCGCAGCACCACAGCGACGTCATGGCCATGTGGCTGATGATCAGTGTTCTTATCCCCCTATTAGATAGTTTCTGTTCTGGAGTCTTCTGTTTTGCCGCAAATGCCCGAAACCAAACTTTGAGCCATGATATTTACCAAACTACACACTGTATCAAGGAAACAAAATATGCCTTGTTATTCACGACGCTGCTTTAGCTGAAAACAGTTGTAATCCCAATTAAAAAAAATGTTGGCCGGAGTTGCCCTTTCATTATGATGTGGTCCTCTAATTTTATTTGGCAAAGAATTCAATTGCTGATGTGGAAAAATGAAACCTGACCACAATAAACACCAACTGCTCGGCCAACTTGTACTACTGAAAAAGCAGGGTGAAGTAATGCAACTTATGTCGCAAAAAGTAAAAATTCTGACCCTGTTCATGCAATTTCGAAGGAAGCTACAGGTTTCAGGGAATTACGTGCCAGTACACTGGCATGTGTGCAATGGCAGAGACAGGGTAAAAGACTGACATACAGCATGCCAGTCTTCCTGGCTGACTGGCATACAGCATGCTAGTCAGCCAGGAAACCTAAGAGAATTGTGAGGAGAAAGTTGTGGGAGTCTGGGGCATTCCCCAATAAGTTGTACTTTATTCTAACAGGAGTGATGGAAGCGCTGTACCAAATTGTGCCTTCGGACAAAATTCTGCCACATCTTGAGCCAAAAGGCAATTTTTGCGGAGAATTGCACTACGCCCGTGCCAAGACGAGCTTAAACAAAGCAAAAAGTGCAAGTATTTTTAGTGGTTGATTTTAATGTTCGGACAAGTAGAAGAAAAGGAAAATGGTACAAATATGTCAGTGATGGAACTGTTGCGCTGTGAGCGAAAGTCTGCTACATCTTGCGCCAAGGTGCCATTCTGGCTAAGAATTGTGCGACACCTGCGCCGAGATGGGCAAAACAAAACAATTGATATATTTTTTCATTGGTTGACCCTAATATTCAAAGAAGTAGGAAGAAAAAAAAACGGTAGAAGTATGTATTTTGCAGCGTCTCTACTCACCATATACGTTGTTTCATCTTAGGTCAGAGCACAGTCGGACGCTCGAACACATACATCACAAACACACATAGTAAGAGCGCAAGTCACGGGACATTCGCTGCATTTGATTGGTTTAATCGATGAAAAAACAATTGCAGGAAAATGGTCGAATGTCTCTGTCACACTTTAACGTTCTTTGGTTGATCCCATTGGCTCGTAGCGTCGGCTGCACTTTAAATTAAGGTGAAACGAAGTTTTAGCATTGCTCGTCCACCGCGCTGGCCGGTTGATGCGCTGGCAGCTTGATCGCCGACATCCTCTGAACTTGCAGACAATGTCGGTGGTGTGAGGAGCCAAAAGTCGCGAGAAAACATTGCAAAATAGTAGGATAGCGGCTACTGCGATAAGACAGAACCAGGCTCTTGTACTCCTGGTGAGATCACTTGATTACGTCTGCCGTATGCTTCCGTGGCGCCATTCCCTAGCCCACGCGCGTCGTGCTTCACCGCCTTGCATCGGAGTGCTAGGGGTAGCGGCTGACATGGGTGAGCGTCTGGTTTAGCACGATATACATGTAAATTATGCTTAGTACTATTGCAGGTCCACTTTCTTTGGTCTCGATTATATGATCTCGTTTTCAAATGCTGCGTCGAGAAAAAAAGAAAAAGAAATACGCTGTGCTGTATTTGAATAAATGAAAGTGCAAGAGTAGGTTTTCATAATATTTGTGGGTGGTTGTTTTTTCCAGTTTATAATATTCAAGTCTTGAGTTTGGTAACGATCGAATTTGGTAGGTGCATTTTACTGATAGACATGTTAGCGATTGTGTTGGTTTTTGGTGGCAAATCATCTGCAGCCGAGACTACCGGTGTCCGGTGTCTCAGCTGCAGATGAGCAATTTAGCCAGTGCGGTACAACCGTTAGCCTGGGGTCTTTTATGTGCACCACGCAGTAGTGACATTGGTGAAATTTTACAGAAATTATACATACAGGCTAAATAAATTATCGGGTGTAAAAGTGGGAGCGGAGGGAAGCTTTACCCAAACTGAAGTGCGATTCATTTCTCATTAATTTGTTTAGTACCCATTGTAATGAAACCTACTCTGACCAGAGCCTTATTTCTAAAACGAAAGCTCTGTGTACCTTTTGTGTCCTATTTGTTCTTATTACAAAGGGTAACGAGTAATGTGCTCCAGCATCAAAGAGAAACCCTCAGCCATTATCAAATATAAACTCATTTAACAGTGCAGACATTTTTTTTTTTATATATATAAATGAGATGCTAACAGGCATTGGCATCTGCTCCAAAAGCGACAGTGGCTGCTCCAAACGAATATTTTGCCTGCTACAGAACCTGCTCCAAAACGTCAAATGCCGCTTCCATCACTGATACCTATTTCACAGTGTGTCTATTCACCGTACAGTTCACTTTCATCTTAGGTTGCAGCACAGTCGAAGGCTCGGAACACATACTAAAAAGCACAAGTCACCGGGCATTCGCCGCACTTAAAATTAGTTTGGCCGATAAAAGAACAGATATGTAAAGATTACGAATGCCGCGATGTCACGCTTATAATGCTGTTCCATTGGTGCCTCTGCTCGTAGTATCGGCTGCACTTAAAGGATAACTGCAAAGAAAAGAAGTGTATTTTAAAACAGCCTAATTGGGACACGCATGTCACAAAACGATTTTTCTGCCAAAAACAAAACTTTTTACAGCAATATTTATTGCGCGAGATTGATTTTAGTTTGCGGCTATTTCGTCTGTCTTAAATCGTGCGCCACAAAGTTGGTATTCTACGTCATGTAGTGGCTGCTATACTTCGAGCGTGTCGAAAAAGCGGGAGTTACAATAAAAATTTAAAAAACACTTCTTTTCTTTGCAGTTACCCTTTAACGACTTCGAATAAAACGAAGTTTAGAAATCGCTCGTCAAACTTGCTGGCCCCGTCGTCGTCCAAATTTTCGATGTCGGCGACTCTAGGACATAGCAGTCGCGAGAAACATTTGCAAAAGTGTGGGATGGCGACTACTGTGTGGTAGTACAGAGCTAGTGTCTTTTACTCACGATCACTTTATTATCTTGTCTGCTTCACACATCCTCCCTTGGCTACAGTCACTGCGTACTTGTGCCGCTGGTATCAAGCTTCACCGCTCTGCACCGGAGTGCTAGGAGCAGCAGCTGGCGTGGAGGAGCGCCAGGATCAGAGTGATAGGCTCGGAAATGCGCCGAGTACGATTACAGGCCGACCTCCTTTCGTCTTGGCTGTAGGTTGACAACAAAGCTTAAAAGGTGCTGTCAAAAAAGGGGGGGGGGGATTGGATATTTAATTAAATAGGGTAATGAAGGTAGTTCCTGTGCAGTAGTGGAGGGAAGCTGACTAATACCCTAGTTACACGGGCACTCTCAACTGCCAAATCGCGATCGGCCGGAGTTGCACGGCTGCGCCAACTGTCCTTGAGCCGCTAATGACAGTTGAAATCAACTGAGCTCCCCTACCTCGGTTCAACTGAATGAACCTCCCCAACAAAGATAAAATGGTGCCTGTCCGCGGCACCGCTGCGCCGACCATCGTTTACGAGGCACTTACTGTTTCGGAATGCAGGGGAGGCGTCCAGAAAGAATCTTAGCAGCAAAATATCTGGGAAGGAATAGGTTTAGGCATCCGAGCTGCCGCTAAAACGATCTAGCAAGCCACCAAACGACCGAAGATGGCGGCGGGACCAGCTGTGTATGGACAAATAGTAATGGGTGCACCCATCGTAGCAGGCAATAGCTTGCACCACCTAGCCTAAAATATGCACAACTTATCCCTGAATCTGCTTTGGTACTCGTGTAAACGCCCTAAAAGCGACAAGGTATTGAACATATTGTGTGATATACTTATAATAAATAAAAGGTGTGTCTCTGAGTAAATTGCTTTAGCAATTAGACTGATCACGTGGCACAATAACTATAGTCGGTCACAGGTCAAGAACAGAAGTGGAAGCTCCTCCCACGTCTTTCCACTTTAGTAGAGCGAACGCGGAGAGAGGGTGACATCCTCTCCACCGTTCGCTCTGTTGAAGTGGAAAGGGGTGGGAGGAGCTTCCACTTCGTTCTTGACCTGTCAACGACTATAGTTTCGTTTTAGCTTCAACTGGGCTCTAGAGAGCCGTGTAGCACCATCTCAGGTCAGTTCAATCACAGTTGGGGCTTATGACTGGGATTGATGTCAATTACAGTTCAAAGCGCCCGTGCAACTAGGATATAAACTCTGCTTCCAATGCCGATAAAGCGCATTGTCACTTCAAAGCGCAACTCTAGGTTTTCATAATGGTGGGTAATTGTTTTTGCAGTTTACGGCATTGGAATCGGGGTGTCTAGCGACCGGGAATTATCAGGGAAATTTTAATTACCGGGAAAAATCAGGAAATTGTAAGGGATATTGTCAAAAGGCAAGTCCAGTCAGGGAAAATGAGTCTGAAACGCCATCGAGTGTCCTGAGCAAAGGCTTGAGGACTTGGGGGCAGAAAATAGGCATTAAATTCTGCTCGGGGTGGAGCGCTGGCTCTGCTTACCCAATGTAGAGTGTACTACCTGATGCAAAGGAAACAGGCGACGAATCCAGTCCAAGCCTTGGATTGGATTAGATTGAGGGCGTGACACTAGACTGGATCCAGTTAGAGCTACTAGATTTAGTAACAAATAGGAAAGCCGGAGACTCCAATCCAATCCAAGCCTTAAGCCAAAAGTATCCGAAAGTGTGCATCTGGTGGCTGCTGCCATTCGGTTATGAACGTGTGTGGTTGAGCGTCGTGTTTTCATGTTTCCGGGAGTGGCCTCTTCACTGACGATGTCGGCAGCAACAAAGTGTTCGCTTAATCCGTACTGGAAGAACCCGAATATTTCGGAATGTGCATTGTGGATTAAGCCCGTGCCAAATGATCCTCACAGTGCTGGATGCTCACTGCCTTGTGTTGTAATGGTCTTATATATTTAACCGCTTCTGCAGTGGTCAGGGAATTTCAAAATAAGAATTTGCTAGACACTCTGGGAATGTTGAGTTTGGTAGGTTCATAAAACTTGGGAGGCATAATCTTATTGATAGATGTGCTTTAGCAGATATGCTGGTTTTTGCTGGCATTTTAAGGGAATTTTAATTACGGGCTACAAAAACTACTACAGAGAGTAAAGAGGGAAGAGGCTTTATCTCAAATAAAATGTTGAGGTGTGCTTCATTTTTTTTAAATTTTATTTTCCTTCATTGCATAAGCCTTGTTTATGAAAAGAAAAAAAACTGTGCTCCTTTTGTGTCTGATCTATTACAAAAGATAATAAGTAATATGCTTCAGTATTAAAGGTGAAGCTTCAATTGTCATTTAAGATCATTTAGCGATTGATGCATTCACTCTATTCATTATCAAGTTGCACGCCAACAGATGTTGACATCTGCTCCAAAAGAATCTGTGGCTGCTCCAAACCAACATTTTGCCCGCTACGAAAAGATCAAGCGCCGCTTCCATCACTATCAATCCATGGGGCAATGTCCCAAGCATCTCTCGGTCATGTTTCTAAGCTAGGTTTGCCTTGTTCTCGCTGTTGAAAGGTTTCTTATGTGCTCTATGTTTCTCTTGCAGTTAAATGACGACGGACGACTCAAAGAAGAAAGCCCAAAAGGTGGGTTTCTTTTTGTATTGAAACAAATACATAGATTAATGCATGATTCTGTAAATCTAAGAAGTTTGTCTCCGTCATTTTTACGGTGTCCTGCTGCCTTTATTTTTTAATTGAATGCTTTCAGTTGAGTCTATGCAGCTAAAGTCAGCGCTGTGAAGTAACTTGCTGGAAGTTTTCTTTTAGTTGCTGAAAGTAATCGCAGTTTCAGTAGCCAAATATTTTCCAAGTTGCAGTCGAATTTTAGTAGCTAGATTTGTTAATTTACATGCACTGCTCAGTTAAAGCAAATACACATGTTACCTGTTACTGCCTCGGCACACTTTGATGTCGAGGGGATATTCGAAAAGAAATTGGAATTCCGCTTAGCTACTTTTTGTAACTTAAAATTACATTTGAGGTTAGGGAACTAACTTAAAGAAAGTTTTAGAGGTCTGCATAAAATATCCTCTGTGCTTCGAAACAAGTGTCAACTCTTTCATGTGTCTATATCCTTGCCAATTTTCGACGTGTCGTTGCTTTATAATCAGCCAGTTTTATTGCAGTACCATTTATTAATTTGCAAAATAGGCTAAGCAGTTTGAGAAATCTGTGCCATGCAGTTCGTTTTATGAGTTTGCAAATGTTACCTTATAGTGGCCAGTATTTGCGTGACTTGGCAAAGGACAAAAGCTATGGCTCGCGTTAGCCAGTCGGAGTGATGGAACAAAGTAGCTGACTGCTCCCCACTAATCTGGTTTGAGAGTAAGTTGTCACATGCTTCACTTGGCACTGATTATAGCTTGCTGGGGCCTTTTGTTCTCTGCCAAGCCACACTGGACTGTGTAGTGTAACCCTAGGATTGCTAGGAGGTTACAACACCGTATAGTTCGTTAAAACTCGACAAGGTAGAGCGAAGGAAAAGGAGGCCAGGGTGGAGGAAGCAAAGGGAATGCTGGAGAGGAGAGGGAAATTGTCTCCTCTCTCCAGCATTCCGTCTACTTCCTCCTCCCCGGCCTTCCTTTCCTTGTTTCCCTTGCCCCATCTTTTTGAGCCGTAACATGCTATAATGCCCACCACATCTTGTGCATTCCAAATGGATGATTTTGTTACGGGACATAGTTTGGTGTCGGCTTGGAACTCTCTCTGCGTGCAGAATACTGAAAACAACTTCATTTCCGTGCTTTCGTGTGATGTGCTTCGTAACTGGCTACAAAGTCGCGCGATAGCTTTTTTTCTCTATATTGTTTGAGTCTTGAAGACAGCTGTCTATGCTCCTGAAGTCTTTTTCATATTCACATGCGCCAATGTATAGCTTAACGCTCTGGGTGTCATTGGTGTGTTCTGAGCAAATGCTCGGAAAACCGGGGTGAGCTCAGTGTCAAGTTGGCTGATCCTGTAAAAGTTTCAGATCGCCAACATTTTGCTGAGAGACTTAAATGGACACCAAACCACTCTTTGTGATAGTCTGTTTATGGTCATAGCAGAATCTATGGGCTCTGAAAGCATCCTAAAAAACCAAACATTACATTCCGTGGTACTTGATCTTCGACACAGATTTTAATATAGAAATGGGCCACTCCTTAATGTCATGTTTGGTGTCTTGGGGTGCTTGGAGCCCATAGATTGAGTTATGACCATAGAAAACCTAGAGTTAACTCTTTTAGTGCCTTGGACGAGCTCAGCTCGTCCAGCGATGTTTTGGTAGCCCTCAATTCCACGGACGAGCTATGGTCGTTTTCACCTCCAGAAAAAAGGAAATTTTGCGCATTGCTCATATGCCACGCGAAGTAGTTCTCTTAAGATTTGGTTGTCGCAGGAAGAAGCGATGCTTTTGGCCTTTGAAACGTGAACGTCTGTATAAGATAGCATGTATTTATTCTAAACCTATATATATCTTAATTATCCACATAAAAGGGAAAATTAGTAATGCTCCGCGAATAGTCAGACTTTTTTACTACTGTTCTTGAGGTGAAAACAAGTATAGGCTCGTCCGAGTAGTTTGCAGCACTGATCATAGATGGCAGCACTCATTTTAGTTAGTGCTTTTTTTTTTCTTTGCCATTGTTGATTTTTTTTTGTAAATACTGTTTGAAATTTTATCTGTAATATTAGAGGAATAAAACTTCTAAATAAAAAAAGATATGGCACTTTTAGGTTACTTTAAAAAACAAAAAAAAAGTGGCACTTAAACCCCTTAAGTGCCACTTTGCACATAAGATTGCACGTAAAATATTTTCAAAACTTATGCAGGGGTGTTCCTCGGTCGCCCTTGAACACAAATGTGCAAAGCAGCCTCGGGCTTCTTCGGCCCCGAAGATGTAATCTTCTCAGTGATCTGCCGCTAGTCTGGGCTCGCGGGAGGTTCTTCCTGGAGTTTGTGGCGTGCCATATGCCGAGAGTACTCTTGACGATCGTTTGAGTCGAGACGTACAGCGAGAACTGCCACTTTGGGAACCAGCTTTTGGTGGTATACTTTGTGTTTTAGTAATATGGATAGCCCGCTGTGTGGACTGTCGGGGGACAAATTTTTTAAAGGCATTTTTGTCCCGTCGTTAGGGATGACTCGCATTGTGAACAATGTTTGGGGAGGGGACGGAGGCATCCATATTACGCGTCGAAAAGGTATTGTAGGGCTCCAAGCATCATTTGGGGCCGACGAGGCGAACATTGACAGATGGAACAGAATATGTTAGGAATACGCAGAAAGCGTATTCCCGGTAGAAAGCGAATACCTAAAACAAGTGTTTTGTCGGGGTTTTTTTTTTTTTTTTTTGGGGGGGGGGGGGGGTCTGGAGGCTTAACTTTAGTGTCATTTTCTAAGTTCCGTGCTTTGATTTTAACGGATGCAACGCTGAGCTTGGGAGTGTTTCCGGTACTGACTGAGCGTGTGCCTTTGTTGCAGACGGACCACAAGGGTGTGTACCTCTTCGACCTGTCTCAGGGGCGGTTTCTTCTGTTGGCAAGTTGATGGCAGCAAGGCGGTCTTCTCGGTTTGACTGCCGGGTCGCCCAGTGGGGGAACCATTGCGGCGCTCCGTTTCAGGGCGACTTGGCAAAGAGTTGCGGCTCTGGCGAGCGAGTCAGGGGCACGGGACGGCGTGCCGTCGGCTCGATTGGCTCTTGGAGCTGTGGCTTTCTCCCTTTGCCAAGTTGTGCGGAAACGGAGTCCGACATTTACCCTCTGCAAGCATTCGCCCGATTTTGGTCTCGTATCCAGTCCTAGTGCATAGACAATCTGTTTAGGGGTATGTTTTTCTCGAAAAAGGGGCTCTGTTAGTCTGGTGAGTACACTATAGAATTGCGTATGGGACAGGCTATACTTCATTTTATCGCGCGATGGAAACACGGCAGGTGCAGTGTGCTATCCCAGCCAATTCATCGCTGCAAAATACAGGGTGGTTTTGTAGAGCACAGCTCTTAGGCGCCTGTTTCCGCATGTAGCGGCGTCGCTGTCAATCTGCTATGTTTTGCAGTAAAACTGACGTCGCATGGCCTCAACACCAGTTCCAGTTTCCCCGCTAAATTTAGCAGGAAATAGAATTAATATTGAGGTCACCTGACGTCGATTTTCCCGCAAAATCTAGCGGAGAAACTGGATTTGCTCGTGGGTGACGTGACACGGGGTCGTGTGACGTCGATTTCCCCGCTAAATTTAGCGGCGAAACTGAATTGGTGGTGGGGTCACGTGGCATCAATTTTCCAGCTAAATTTAGCAGGCAAACTGGGAGGAGGAAATGTATGGAGGAGGACGGGAGAGCCATATCCTCTCCAACGCACCCTCTCCTCCCCTCCCCAATAGCTGCACTCTAATTTCTCTTGCAGAGGTTCGTGAATGCCTTTCATTTTTGTTTGTTTTCTTTTTTTAAGCCTTAACAGATTTGTTTTAAAAAAGCAGGGGTGTTTTCATCTCAACTCAAGCATAGATTTGGGGTCGAATTTTAGTTTCGACGAAAAACATATACTATGTTTCGGGAAAAACTTTTCTGTGACAAAGTGTGGAAACCACAACTTTGGGCGATTTTTGTTCTCGAGTTATGGACATTTTAAGCAGCCAAGGCACAAACTGACCTTGTTCTCACCTGTCGGAGGTGTCATGTTTCACTGCTTTTGACTTTTTACCTTTTTTTGGCAGTGCAATGTAACATTTTTTGACCACTCTCAGAATAAGGATAATGTATGATCAATAATTTTGTTGTGACTATTTATCTTCACCTTTAAAATATTTTCAAAGTGTGTCTCTGACAATATTTGTCAAAGTTTGACCAGCCGTTCCACGTGACCTATTTAAGATATCGTAATATATTTAGTAATTTCGAAAAGCTGAGTGAATACCTTTCTTTTGATACCAAATTTAATGTTGTGTGTAAAAGAAAGGGTATTCTCGTAAAGCAAAACCTATTTCAAATTTTTTTTTGCAAATTAGAAGTCGATTTAAAAAAAAAAAAAAACTTTATTGGCTGATTTTTTTTCTAGCTAGCTATTGCAGGGCTTTATAAGGTAATATAAAACGAAAATGTAATATTTTGTTTGTACGGAAACCATAAAAGCTTGAAGTATGATTTTGTTTGACTGTTTTGTCAGTAAATCAACTTACTTGCAAAAATACACCAATTCAAAATTGGTGCCTCTTAAATTTTTTTGATCGATATTCTCTGATAACTAATTTTAACGCAATTATTTATATAAAAATTATATTTTAGAAATCTGCCAATATGACGTTTTTGGCACGATATTTTTCAGTTTACCAGCTCTTCCTTGTGACCTATATGAGGTGTCTTAACATATTTAGTATTTTCAAAAAGCTTAGAGTATACTCCTAATAATAACAAATTTGATGTGTGTAAAAAAGAAAGGGCAGTATTTTCTTGTAAAGCAAGGACTATTTCAAACATCTTATGAATTGCAAGTCGATTTTTAAAAAGTCTAGCTTTTATTTGGCTAATTGTTTTTCTCTAGCTGCCTATTGCAGTACTTTATACAGTAAAATAAACAGAAAATGTAGAATTTTCTTTGTATGGCTGGCTATATAAGCTTTCATTATGTCTTCTGTTCACTTGTCGCCCAGTAGTACATGTGACTCACAAAAAAAAAAACACTAGCTCATAATTAACTCCTCTGAAATTTTTAGTAGCTACCTGTAAATTCCTTTAATAAAAAAGTTTTGGCGAGTTATGCTAATAAAACGTCTAATCATATCTTTTTTATTTTTTATTGTTCAATCGCCTTTTTGCAACAATGTGACGAAGTTCAGCAAGCTGTGCTGTGTGACCTAATCAATATATTTTTATGATTTTTACATCACCGTAAAGCTCCAATTAAGTTATTTCTTTTTGAGTATAATTTGAATATTTTGCGCTAAACATATAACGCAGAACATTTGCCTGAAAAACGAATACTGTAAATGACTAAATGTTCGCGAGGACCCAATTTTCGCAAATCGCCTACAATTCGCGAAAAATACGTCCCGTGATCGATTCGGGCTATATGTGAGCGTACGGAAGCTCACTTGATACGTGAAAATTAGAACCCACGAATAATTTCAAATTTTCAGCTTTGGCCCGATTCGCAAAAATTTGAGCCCGCGAAAATTAAGTCGTTTACAGTATTTAAAAAAACTTGAAAGTCAATTTTCTTGAAAAAAAAAAATCTTTTATTTTTTATTTACAGTTAGGTCTGTCAGGAACTACCAACAGAAATTGTAATATATTGTTTGTTTGGCTGCTATTAGGACTCGACTCTCGTTCTATCAGAGTTTTAAACGTGACTTTGCATGAACGCTCAGCTGAGCGGAATTTTGACCTATCTAAGGTTTTCTATTTAATGTTAATACTCACCTCAATATCTAGCGTAAAAGCCAGTGAAGCACCTAATATTTATCCTAACAACATTTATTTACTTGGCTCTGGGGTGATTTGCAAGCTGTGTGGGGCTTTGTCCTATGTATTGACGGAGAAGATACGTAACATCTAGACTCCCGGACAAACTTAAGTCAAGGAAAAGTCTGGTAACCCGACAGGAATGACTGAAAATAGAAACGAAACCTAAACACACGACTAACACGTTTGAAGCCTTACACGCTACGAAATGCTCGTTATTTTATGAAAGAGTCCGTACCCGCACAAAATAAACCATACTTCCTAAGCTTCAGATACTAAATCGTACATATGTTTGTGCACTAAATATCTGTCTGAGACGAGAAGATGGGACAATTACATAGCAAGTTTGGTATATCAAACTCAAAGCCGAAAGCAAAAGGCCCCAGAGGAATTCTCTAACGATCTGCATTCCCCCCAATTGGGAGGAAATAAGCGCTGTGCCCGCACTTGTGGATCTAAGTAACTTTTTTAAGTGCACTGCTCCTAATTTCATTAATGTTTATGGTTGGATAATGAGGTAACTGCTAACGATAAAGTAGAAAACCTTACATAGGCCAAAATTCTGCTCAGCAGAGCGCCTGTGCGAAGTCCCGTTCAAAACGCTCATAGCACTAGATTCAAGTCTTAATAGCGGCCATACAAACAGTATATTACAATTTCTGTTGGTAGTTCCTGTTATACTACTATATTACCTAATAGACCTATTGCTATATTACCCAAGCATCAAGGAGAATGCAGAAATTGGTGTTCCACGCGCCGCGCGTGCTGGCCTCAGCAGTAGTAAATTTTCTAAAGCAAATACCTAAAACAAATGGCATCTTGCACGCGCGTTCGTCAACGCTTTATTTTGGTTATTTACTTCGAATCTTTTATACGGGGAAGGTGTGGCGCGTGGAACACCAATCCCTGCATTCTGCTTCATGCTTGTGTAATACAGCAAATGGTCTATTGTAAACTAAAAAAATAAAAGGTAGGTTCTTTATAGAAAATCGACTCCAGACTTGCTAGTTTTTCGAAATATTTGTTTTTTGGGCACATGTTGTGCATTATATATTCAGCGCGAAATATTCAAATAATACTCAAAAGAGAGAGCTTAATGGGAGCTTTACGGTGATGTAAAGATCATAAAAATATGTTGATTAGTTCAGACAGCACAGCTTGCTGAACTTTGTCAAATATTGTCTTAGAGAGGCAGTCTGACAATTAAAACAAAAAAACATTAAGGATCTTATGACCTAGACGCTTAATTACCATAAAAAAAAAATTGGATCTCAAGAGTGTTTCCAGAAAGTTATATTGATGTAGCGTAAAAAGTAGGGAAAGGGGATGGAGTGAAATATTGCACCGCCAATAAGCTGGAAAAACGTCACTTTCCACCTTGGCCTCTTCAACAGTCCATAACTTGAGAAAAAATACGACGAACTTGCCGTTTGCATCTTCTTTTATTATAAAAATTGCCCAATAACATTTTTTTAATTAAAAATTTGATTCAAAATTTGTATTTGAGTTGAGATGAAATCACCAGTTAAAGCTACATTTATGCTGTTTGTGCGGATGAGTTATACGACCAGGACAACATGGTATAGGGGACTAATGTGATGATCTGACCGCTAATTGAGTAAAATTTGTAGATTAACTTGTAACTTAGTGAAAATAGTGTTATGGTTCCAATTAGAAACTTGCTTAGCGCGTCATTAAAAGCACTAAATCGGTCTTTTTAGGACTGAGCGCTTAAGATGCGCAGTAGTGTGCTAAAGTTGCACCTCGTGCAGCAGGAAGAAGGCTACCGGCGCGATAATGCATCTGAGCGATTGTTTCACCTTTTATTATTCGCGACTCCAGCTCGTTGCTCGCTGTCTCATGGCGGAAACAAAAGCGCTCTAAGTGAGGGTCCCCTGGTTCTCCTGCTCAGCGGGCACGGCGCACCTGCTCACGATCATAGCTTGCGAACAGTCATTTCTGAATGCAAACGACACTCTTCGCTGTCCCAATGTAGTGCTACAGCCGGTATTGGATTGTACATTACTAGAAAGTTTTAGTATTGTGTATAGAAGCAAGCACTGTGCATTTGTGTTAGAGTTGCGTGCCGCGCATGCCCGTCGTCGCCATTCTTCAACTCAAGACTGCAATTTCGGGCTCTGCACACGTGCAGTGTAGAACACGCGATACTAACACACACGCATGGTGCTTGCGTTCTCTCGTATGCGCAATACTCAAACTCACTACTGTTGCACTGGTTTTCCAACGCCAACGAAACATGATGCAGAGAGCAGACGTGTGAGCTTGGAGGGGATTTTTCGAACTGGAGAGGCTGAGATGGGCAAAACATCGGTGCGTAAAAATGGAAAGAAAGTAAATGTTATGTTTTCTAATTAAATAAAACACAATCCCTTCCTTGGGGGGGGGGTCACATGGTCTGAAGGATCCAAGGCAAATTAAGTTTTGCCGATTGTCAATGGCCGCGACTTTGGTAGTGATGTGCTTAACCCACAATTTATATAGTTTTACATAGATTTCCCAAGCTAGCTAAAAAAATCATGGATTTTATACTATTGTTCTTTTATAACCGGTTACTAAACATGCTGCAAACATGCAAACATCCTAATTTTATTATTAATAATGCACATTGCGCCAATGTAGGCCCCCAGTAAACGCCGCAATCACTAAAATACACCATTTAACCATAATTGTCTTTACAAAAAGATGGCTTTTTTAAGAATATGAAAGATTGGCATTGTTATTAAGGTAGACATAAACCGTGGACGTAATATAAAATCCTATTTTACGCATTGCTTAAAAACATGCCCACTTCTGCACTCTGACTTGGATTCGCTTTGTGACTGTTTGTAGTGAGAACAGTGTTTCTTAATTTATATATTTTGTGAATATTTTCTATACTCATCCCCCGTGGCGATATTATATAAAATTTGGATTGATTCTTTTACCGTAGAATACCGCGCATCCGCCCAGTCCGCATTAAGCGCCCATTCCCAAACTTGTAAGATCTGAGGAAATACGCACAGTACATTTATATGTAAAATTGATGGCCGGAGAAGCGCCCATCCCCATTCTTTCACGATTATTTCTGCTTTTTAAGTGGGCGCTTGCACGGTATTTTACGGTATGTTTGTGTTGGAAATAATGCTAAAGATCTTAATCATCTAAATGCCTACAAACCCACTAAAGGGCCACGCAGTTCATCACATGAAAATTATCTGAGTGAGAAAGCAGCAAGAACTCACAAATACCTGCGCTGATTTTTCAATAAATACAATATTTTATGTTAGCTCTAAGGAGTATGAAAGACCCTGTCTTTAAAAGGAGACTGAACACCCCAAATATTCTTAAGTGCCTGGATTGGACACGTATGTCACATGTGACTTTAGCTGAAGATAGCTAAAGAATTACACTGCGAGACACATCTTGAATTAGAAAAGAAACCAAAATTAACACCTACCGTAGGCGCCCATACCCAAATTTGTAAGATCTGAGAAAATATGCACAGTACATTTATATGTAAAATTGGTGACCGGACAAGCGCCCATCCCCCATTTTTCGCGATTAGCTCTAAATTTTTGATGGGTGCTTGCCCGGTATTTTACGGTATATAGAGAAATTAACTACAAAATATAAGCTAGTTTTGGTTTTGTTCCAGAAATGAAACGAGCGTTTTGGCGTAAATATTACGCTAAACACTGTTTTGTTTTCGGGATTAAGAGGCGACCTTTGTGCAGAACACTAGGTTCCTCTTATAAGCGGGAATCATTTGAGTCGCTCAGTGAGGCCAGCATACTAGCCAGCCTCAGCAACTGGTATACCAGCGCGCATCCCCGACCCTCACTATAACCGCCATCTTGGAAAACGAGTGGTGCTACCTATAGGCATTTGGAGTCACGAATAGCCCCAGCCTCGTACCTGTTGATTGAGTGGTACCTTTAGCACACTACTATGCTTCCCATGTGCTCCCAGTACTTTTAAGAATTATTGATTTAGTGGTTTTCCGTGACACTCGGCAAGTTTCTAATTGGAACCATGTGTATATCTTCACTAATTAAAATGTTGATTAACAAATTTTACTAAATTAGGCGACTGATCGTTGTGATTAACCGCCTGTGCTATGTCCCCCTGGCCGTATAACTTGCTAGCACAAAACAGCATAAGAAGCTTTCACTGCTTTTTTGAAACAAATTTCTATAGCTTTGAAAAATATGCCCCGTATATTGCGTGACAGTTACGAGGCACTGGAATTGGGCTAGACGGCTTGTGGTGTCGTCTGCGGTCCATTGTAGCACGAAACAAACTGTAGCAACTAAACGACTTTCTCCATTTTCCAGTGGAAAGGGTGCCAGCAGTATGTCTTCAGTGGCATGTTTTGTGGCAACTTTGGGGAAGAACTGGAGTCCTGCAGTATAACTTTTCTACTGACACTTTTTTGCACTGATTTTAGAGCTGCAGTGATATTTCCTCAATAATAGCTTAAGTTATCTTTTATGTTCAACTTTTTTGTTGAGGTGTTCCCATTCACTTTACTGATAAAATTGATGAAAAGCACCATACATTCCGGTCTATAAGTTGCACTCTCCTATAAGCAACTGTTTCACAAAAAAGTTAATGTACACACCAACACGCGACTCTGAGGTGACAGCACTGCTATCCACACGGCGCAAACGCTTCTGCGCAGTCCAGCCCAATTTCTGCACAGCTGCAGTACCCACGCCCGCTGTGGGTAAACATGAGCTCACTTGTAAACAGCGTGTTGGCCTATAAGTCTCGGCTTTGTACGAGTTGCACATAGTTCTGAAGTGCTACGAAGGATGGCTAGCGGAGCTGCTGCAGCCGCGGACATGTGCTGCCATGCTTAGAACAATGTACAAATAGCCGGAGGAGCTATCAATGCATGCCCTGCCATTTCTCCTTTTGTCGTAAGTGGCGACGTGGCCTACATTTGGCTCGGTTAAGGTCAATGGTTGTTGAGAAATATAGAAGTCGCACCATTACATAAATTGCATCAACAGAAATTTGGAAAAAAACAAAATTTGAAGCGACCTTTTACTTTAAACTTGTATAATGCATGAAATGCAGTATTTGGGAGCAATCGTTTTGGTCCCTTCGTAGACATTCAAACAGGCATTCCGGGAGTAAAGGCACTATACGTTTATCGATTGTTGGGAAACTGAATTGGTGCGTCACGTGACAAGGGATTGGGAGAGGGCACTATGGGAAGGTGAGGAGAGAGATTGGAGAAGGGAGGAAAGAGGAATGGAAAAACTGAATTGGTGCGACATGACTTGGAGTGGGTTCCGTAAAAGAATGAGGAGGTGAAATTTCACTGTCGGATGCCTGCCATTCAAAAAACAATCGTAATAAAAACGGAAAGCTTTTTCTTCTTTTTTTTTGTGCAATTTAAATTTGCACATGTATACGTTTACTGCAAACATTATTTATCGGCCGAGAAAGTAGCCGTAATTAAGTGGCTCGTTTGTGCCTTGTAAGGTGATAACATCGGCATCACACTTCATTCTACAGCCAAAGGGCTTGCAGGGTGCATTGTCTTTCCTGCTTTCAGCATTGCCACACCGATTCCAGAGAGTGTGTTGGGGATGCTCAGGAGCTCGTCGGGTTTTTTTTTGGAGGGAGGGAGTCAGCGTCGCTCTCTTTATCCTCGTCCGATGTGGTTTTGTAGCACATCCTTTGTGATCCAGTCCTTGGTTTCACTTGCAAGGTCTTGGAAAATGGTCTTTCACGTGTCTTGGGTATCCTCCATCTTTATGGGCCGCTTGCAGTATTTTTGTTTTCTTGTTGAACAAAAGAACTTTGTTACCACTGTTTGCGATTGTTGCGACCGCAAGACACGTGCACGATCTTGTCTCGTGATACTCGCCTAGATGGCACCTTCCACACCAGCAGCACTAGCAATGCGTGGAATCCTCTTGCGTTTGCTGGTTGATACAAGGGGCTAACAAATGGGCCGCACTTTCCTGCAAGCTTCACCAGCATTAGAACAGTTCTCTTTAAAAAAAAAAGCACTAAAATAAAAAAATATATATCCAATACACTCTTTTTTCTTTTTTTTTGTTTTACGGGCAAAAAAAAGGAAAGGGGGGGGGGCTTATTTACGTTGTTAGGCACCATTTAGGTGGAGGTCGTGGCCCACTCTGGCCCTGCCCACAGATCAGTGGCCCTGTCCATTAGTACTGGATTAGCTTGGCTGCTAGTCCAAACACGCTAACAATTCTGCGTCTTCCTTTTGCGACATCTGGTGCATCTGGTCCGGCGTGTGACCCCACCTGCTAGTTCTGCGAGCAGATCGCGGCTGCCTTTGGCATTGTCTGCTATTCCACCACCATATATGCAATGGCCACAGAACATGAATATGAAAGCTGCGTGTTGTCATCCGTTTTCACCTTCGTCCGTCTGCTATTCCATTGCAAAAATAAGTGACTAGGAGGGATAAAAAATTCGCAAAGTAAATATGCACTCTTTCCAGCTTTACAGTTATTTTTTTCTCATGGCATCCGCGAGCAAGGTGGGTGAGCATCATAATGCACAATAAAATGCGACTGAAAATATATATCAGTCTTTGTAGGCCAGGAGGGTTGTGCTGGGCACCATTGCAAAGCTTGAGAGCTACATGCCTTTCGAAGCAAAAATAACGGTAATGTAGTCAAACTTGATGCAAGCGGAATGCCCAACTGCGTCCAGCCAGATGACTCGCAAATTCTTACCTATGTAGGTATCTTCTCGATGTTAAGCCATGGTTGCAATTGCGACTGGTTGCATAATTTACAGAGCAGATTTACTGGGAACAGCACCTTTATGCAGCATCAAGACGCGCAAAGAACAAATCCAGTCAGATCAGGCGACATAGTTGATGTGGGACGGTAGGCTTAGGCCAGTCCTGCTATGAACCAAAGTACCAGCATACGCTTCCGAAGGCGCATACTTGCAACAGTTTTATGCTGCCAACTTGGTCGATTTAGGGGTCTTCCTCTAAACACTTTGGGGAACGCACAGCCTTATATAGAGAGAGTTTGGCCATTCAATGGGAAGTATAGACCGTTCCATTAGGGTCATAGCAGAGAGGGTAAAAGAGAAAAAATACACTCCCCCTCTCACCCCACATGTCATGTCGTCTGCTCCGCCGAGTGGGCTGTGCGGTACCTAGCATGCGGCTGGGGTGCAAACTTTGTTTAAACTCGCGTAATATTGAAAATTTCAAGCACACATGCGCAGATTTTGGTATGCCAGTTATCGTCTAATACTATGCTAGATAAAAAAACTAACAGGGTCCAATTGCGCTGTTGCCTGCGTGCAAATAAGAAAAATAGGGAAAACTGTTTCAGATTGGCCGGTCTCTCCGGTGAAAAGTAAATCCGGTTGCTGTACCTTTTTTTACTATACAAAGTTCGTACTGGTGTAGGCCTTTAGCGACCATGAGTGGAAGTCTGAAGTAATAAATAAAAACGTGATCTCCTGCCGCAATACACGCAGTAGTTGAGGGTAGTACTGCCAGCTGACTCAACTGCTATTTAACTAACGGAAAAAAGATATGCTAGTTGATCATTTACAGAAATAGAACAACAGAGAGCTATAGGCTGATTTTGGAGTAGACATAACTATTCTAAGAACGTGAACCACTTCACAACGGCAGCCACGAGCGAGAGTTAGATGTTCCGTACAGCCCGCTGATACAGCCCAAAGATGGAGAACGGCAACCTCCCGGTTTGTCGTCTGCTAGCGGAGTCGGGCGCGTGCCCTCTCTCTCGTTTTACCCCGCCGAACCCGCTGAATTTCCCGGATGTATGGAGAGGGTGCTGCTGTCGAACAAAATGGTGCCGCCCAGAGGGCGCTAAATGGAATGGTCTATAGACCAACACGCGGCCCTAACGTCATGCTTGGCTGCGGTGGCTCTGTCGACGGCACTGCGCATGCGCAGGCGCTTCACTTCACGCATATTTGGTTTCTGCGCACGCGCAGTGCCCACACCTGGTGTGGGCGATGCGGGCTTGTTTGTAAACAGCGTGTCGGTCTATAGGAGGCAAATGAGGCGTCAATGGCTGAAAGCGGGCTGGGCGTCTGTGCAAATTCAAATGTGGCCAACCAGAAGCCACAAATGATACAGTGGCAATGGTCGCGAGGAACAAAATTAAAAAGTGCGTCGGAGTAACTCGGCCACTGAAAATATGGTGCACCTGATGTTTCAACCACTGTCGTCCTAGATCATGGTGGAAGAGTGCAACCAGCGTGTGTTTGTCATAATACGTATGCCAGGCACCGAGGGCCGGGAATCTGTCATCCGAGCGGTCTGTCCAAGCAAAGCAGAGTTTGAGCGGCACATTCACATCGCGCTTAGCATATTTTTAACCTTTACGCTCTTCTTAAAATGGTTTCTCGCTACCACCGCTAGGGTATTCTCTTTGGCTTCTGGTTGGCCAAGAGAGCATGCCAAGCCCTCTATCTACATCTGGTGCACGCCCTGGATCTGCCCGCTCCTCCCATTCACCAAACTCTCTCTAACACGGTTCTGTTCAAACACACGCAGCCATGTTTGTTATTATTCAAAACCGAAGCAAAAGGCCGTCTCGGGATATTTTTGAAAACAATGACTGTCTCTATTCTTGATTATTTGTTCCTCTGACAATTGTCAATAACAAAAATCTATTACAGCATGGTCACCTGCATAAACAAACAAAAAATGTATGATTTTTAGCCGAGTTTATTTTCACCTGTCAGTGGTCAAGGCTATGAAAAGTTATGGTGTCAATTGAATAATAAAGGAAACACCAGAGAAAAGCAAAATTGTGAAAACCCTGGTGCTAAATGTTTTCCATTTCATGTTTTTCCCAGAACCAGGCGTTAGCTTTTGGGTAGTGCCTTCATTTTCATAACGCTGAAAGTTTTCTGAAAGCTGACCTTTGACAGTATAGCGGTAGTCGATCAAAAGCCAAACTATGGATAGTTCATTTTTTGATAGTTTTGCACCAGAAGACCCAGGCAAAGCTTTGGATTGAATTGACGTTTATTGCGTGCCCAAAAACACCGTAATGGCTTTGACATTGGTGAACAGCAAATGGTAAAATTTTTGCATTTACACACTTTCTGCAAATGTCATATGAGGTGCCAATATGACGTGTCAAAGTACTGTGGCACACTTTCACTGACGGAAGCGCACCCACAGCTGGTCGTGGGTGTGCCACAGTAACCATGGTTTTTAAATTGCGAACCTTTCTAGGGCGCTTTCAGCATGCCTTTTGCCGAAGGAAAAAGCGTCCTACGAAGCTCACTCAGCGTGAAGAGTGACGCGATCATTCTTAGGCCTAAACACTTCCACGATTTCACTGTCTAAAAGTGGACCATAGACGAGGGCATGTTTGTTGACATCAATGCATCCGATAGGCGAAGAATGTCCGAGGCTGAGCAAGGCCTCGACCCAAGCTTTGTCAAGTGTGCGCGCCGCTGAGTTTGACGGTTGATCACTTCCGCATCTGCGCCAGTGTTGCCATCTTTTTTTACGCGCGCCGCTAAATTGAGACTAGGAAGTCACTAAACAGTCGCTAGATTCGCCAGGAAGTCGCTAAAATATTCGCTGAATTCAGAATTCCGAAAAACCACGTTAATGTCGTATCTACGGGCTACCTTTTTTAGATTATGAGACACGGTATGCATGTATGGAATGACTTGCACTCGTTTGCTCTCTTTACTTGCCTCGCTGCCTTTCTTACTCCTTTTTAGCTTTTGAAGAAGGCTGTCACAACAACTAGGGTACCCCGCGTCTCTTAACTTTTTGATTGCCGTTCAAGACTGATTTTCATCTGGTGATTGCAACTTTTTTTCAGAGCCGCACTTAGACATGTCAAGGCTATACCCCTTTACCAGTTTAGAGTGAGCACTTTTAAACAAAACCAGGCTTTTCTTAGTGCGCGGACAATACTGCCAACAGACATGTTCTTCAGAAAAAAAGATCAAAATGTCTAAAAACTGAATGCAGTTATTCACAGGCGATTCCCAGGTAAAATTAAGCCCACCTGACACCTCCCTAAACAGTTCGACAATCTTCTCAACGTTTGGCGGAGAGCAGTGGGTACGTGGACGCGGGAGAGATGGTCTGCAGTGTTGACAGTGTTGACATTATCTAAAGCAAATTCGGCTAGAGAGCATCTCTAAAATTGTTCAGAAATAACAAGAAGATTACGGTTGAACAACAAAGTCGCTAAAAAAGTCTCTAGCCGCTAAATTAAAATCCGTCGTTAAATGTATAGAAAATCGCTAAAATGGCAACACTGATCTGCGCACTCGCATCTATTACGAGGCGGCTTGGCTTGACTTGGCCTGATTGCTTGGCTGCAGAAGAAAATTGGCTTGGTGGCTAGCTAAGTTGTACGCAATTCGAGACTCGCGGCGCCGAAAATTGGAGGTGCGTTCATTACGCGAGAGAAAAGAAAAAAGTCCGAATATTGGTACCTGTTGCGGGGGTTGCATTCATTTTGCGAATAAAAACAGTATTTCAAAAAGAAAAAAAATCGAATTCACTGTGTTGGTGATTTGCAACAAGACGTGGAGTTTGGCTGGCTGGTGTAGCTTAGCTTGAGTGAAGAAATGGTGCTGTGTCAGCTCTAGCCCCAAGTCCTCCGGTTTCTTATTTTACTTAGTTGTTGGTGATCTCTTTAAAAGTATGTTTGTGCTACACCCGCCTAGAACCTTGTTGGGAGTTTTAGTATTTCTAAATAAAACGAATGAGAGTAGTGGTAAATGGTGTGGCCTTTCTCTGGGTGTGCAGGCGACAAGAAGGAGAACGGCGAGAGCGACGACAAGTACGAGGAAGGCGCCGGCGACGAGGAGGCGGGCGACGATGACGACGACGACGCCGTCCCCGACGGAGACGACTACGACGAGGAGGCGGACGACCCCGAAGGAGACGACGACCCGGACGACGACGACGAGGACGACGCGTAAAAGGAGCAGCTCTCTCGTCGAGAACGTCGTCGTCGTGGTCGCCGCTGGTTTTCGTGGGGGTTGGGACGCGGGAGGGCCAGAGGAGGACACTGCGCGGGGCCGGAAGTGTCCGGGTCTTCTCGGACACTCTCTCACTTCCTTCCTGTCCCGGAAGGAGGGGAGAGACGCAGCCGGGAGAATCCGGACTTCACCCCCCCGTAAAAAGAGGAATCCTCTCTCGTCGGTCCCTGGACTCTTCTTCTCTGTCGCTCTGATGTGTTCTCTTTTCGAGTATTTTTTTTTTTCGATCATCCGTACGTCATGGTTTCTGAAAGAAAGAAAAAAAAAGTCATCACATATGTCGGGAGGCCCAAACAACTGATCTATATTTTTTTTTTAAAGATGGGAATGGGTGTTAGCATAGTCTTGTATCCATCTTTGTTTGCGGTCGATTTCTTGGTAGATTGTTTTGATTGTGGTGCGCCGTTCGGGAGAGCAGAATACTAATGTAAAGCGACCCGACGGTTTTTGTTTCGTTTTTACGCGGAGTCGCAGCTTTCTTTTTTTTTTTTATGCTATTGTCTTCTCTTTTTTTTATGTCGTTTTCGCTGACCCCTTTTTTTTTTTAATATAGACGAGCGTGTCATTTGGCGTTAAGAAGCACCGCAACATTAGAAATATCGACGTCTGGCCCGTTTTTGCGGGCATTCTGGGTTTCGAGACAGCGACCATCTCTATAAACTAGGACCTGTTGCATTTCGTGGGGGAAACTCGTGATGCCAAGTTGCGGGAATTTGTTTTTAAAACAACCGGTTAAAGAGCCACCCGTGCAACAAAAAAATATACGTTGAGGGGACGTGGTTGGGGAGGGAGGGTCGAGAATCAGCCAATAAAATTGTCACCCGATTCTGCATCGTCATCCACACAAAGATCATGAGTGTACTTTCGTTTATGTCTCGTCCCTTTCGGTGTGTAATTTTTGCGATGGGGTGGGGCTTTTTCAATGCGTTCTTTTATTGATGGCAGAGTGAGCATTTATCTTCGCTCTCGCTCAGGGTGAGTATTTTTCGTGCATTTGTGAAAAAAGGATAGGAGATAACCGTTTTCGTTGCGGTGCTGCCAGTTTTGGCTCGTGGGACGACTGTTTTTGTGCGTGTCCACCCGATTGGATTGTTACGAAGTTTGTGGCGAGAGCGAAGTTCTGCTCAGTCTCCGGTTTTTTTTTTTTAACCCCCCCCTTTTTTTTCCCCTGCATCCTGACAACATGCACATTGCACATTTTTGTTTCCTCCTGTGAACGGAAAGTACTTTCACACTGTAGATATATATAAGGAAAAAAAATACCTCCAAAAGATGCTTACGTGTTTGCATGTGCTTTATTCCTCCGTATTGTGGGCGCATGCGATTATGGAGTACATGAGCACTGGTTTCCTAGCAGCCTTCGTCGTTGCCAGATACAATTTCCTGCGAGGGTGATGGTGGTGGTGATAAGACTGCAACAGTTTGAGAACTTGACCTTACCCGGGTCAACAGGTAAAAGAAAAATGTCCTTGCGAGCCGATGTCCACCTAGGCCCAATATCGTTGGCCTCTTAAAGGAGCTGTGCAACAATTTCAGGGCTTTGCTTAAATGTGGAAGTAGATTCCTGACACTTCTGAAGTGAACTACAGAAAACGGATTTTGCCTCGGTACCCTAGTTTTCATTTAAAAAATGAAAAAGATCCAGGTTTTTGCCACCTCAACTGGTACGTCGTCTTCCGGGTCACGTGCGCAGTGACGTCGATGGGGTAGGCGCGGGGTTCCGGTAAAGTTCTCTAGAGCCATCAGTGAGCAGCGAGAACTCGTCCGCTCGCGACGCGAACAATAGGAGGAAAGTCTCATCCGGGTCAGGCCTAACGTCCCTGGATATTTTTCGCAGTGAAAAGTATCGAGGGACTTTAGTCCGGCCCTGTCCACCTCTGGCGCCTGTTCGCGGTAACAGATAGAGCTGACGGTTTTGTAGACCTAGGATAGATGGCGCCACTGAAACTCCGTATAATAAAAGTTTGTCGATGATACCAGGTTTTTGACGCATTTATATTTATGTTGGAACGACAAGACATGCAGAAAAGTTACCTTTTATCGAGCAGGTATTCGCACAACTTGCTATCTTTCTACAAGAACCCCATTGACGTCATGCCGCGTGTTTCTCGTGGCCGCAGCTGCAGGTCGGGGAATATTCTAATATTAGCCTCGCTATTACGCGGCGGAGTCGCAACATTTCGATGAAAGGTGGTGTGTTTTCTGTCATTTGTGACAAGGTGAATAATGTCAAAAGTAGAAGATGCCAATTCTTTCAACGTTAAAATCGTTGCACAGCTCCTTTAAAAAGCCACTGCAAAGAAGAAAAGTTTTTTTATACAGTCTAGTTACAGTGTTGTCTGGTTGAGTACGCCTGCCAAAAATAAATCTTGCGCGTAGGAAGAAAAAGGGCAATATTGACGGCGCGAGACGCGATTTAGTCGGTAGTCACCTCCTTTCCACTTGTTTTCTCGGCATTTCGAGCGTGTGGAGGAGAGGTGGATCGGCTTGGCCATCACGTTGAAGTGGAGAGGGTGTATGACCATCCCGTGTCATCAAATACTTTGGTGTCATCATGGTCTTTGCGCGCAGAATTTGAAATAAACCTCGCGCCGTCAATATTGCTCAAGTTTCTTTTTTTCCCCTTCAAACATTTCTCGGCAAAAGTGATCCACCAAACTTTTAAAAATATATTATTTTTCAGCGGCTTTTTAAAGGGGTAATACAACGAAATCCCGGCGCTTGCTTGGTTTATATGTGTTCAAATGGGTAGTATTACATCGGGCACACCAATCTCTTGTTGCGAAAGACACGAAAAGGAATTCTCGAACGATTAGCAA
>JAZHYW010050367.1:0-35012 GCA_037355805.1 Ixodes ricinus | reverse complement strand
ATCACCATATCTAGTCGAGTAGCACAGTAGCACAAGTGTTTCGACCCGTCCAAACGTGACTTCTTCGGCGGTGGACGGACCTCGAGCCGGGAGGGACAATACGTGTCTCTTGCCTCTCAGGTCCGTCACAATGGAAAGAAATGAACGGCACTGGCTTTCTGTGGCAAATCACCTAGTTATCAAGGATCTTCGTGGCACTTCGAACTGTCCTTTCCTTCCCCTTCCTTTCCTTCCTCCCCCTCCTACCTCCTCCCCCTTCCTCCTCCTCCCCCCCCCCCCCCCGAAGGCACACTTGAGTGCGATTGTGTGGGAATCCCATCGGCCTGTCTTTCTCAGATGCTATGATCCTTTTAATAGAGAGCTTCGCCGACCAGTGGCGCCCGGCTTCTCCAACTATCTTCAGTCGTCCTTGGGAAAGCCGCTCCCACGGACTCCTCCTCCCCTTCAGGGGTCAGCAAAACCACTGGACGGTTCAAGCACGGTCATCGTCTGCCAGAAATTTCGTTGCAAAATAAACCTCTCGTTAAGTTTGTCAACCTACTTCTCGACTGCCTGTTCCAGTCGCCGTTTCGGAGATAAGCCGGATGCCAGTGGTCTGGCCACGTTATCCAAGAGGGACCGGGGCTCGGTGCCACGGCGTAAAACAGGTGTTTTTGTACAGGAGAGAGAAGAAAGACAGCAAAATCCTGACCCAAGACCACTATAAAAACAGGAAATAGTGTCTGTTAGGAATGTAACACACAATGCAGACATGCATCAATCACCCATCTTGAAAACACTTGCCATGAGCAGCCAAGAGCAAACCTGTACCCTTCATTGGCTGGTGCATGCCCCACCAAAACCTGCACGTATCAGAAAGAACCCCAGTCTTAGTCGAACTCGCGTGTTTTTGCAGAAGAGAAACAACAAAAGACAACTAAGACACACAAGGAATGGCATCCAAGGGGAATGGAACACAAAACTCAAATAGGCGGGCAATAGCTCACCTTGAAAATACTTAAAGACTTGCCCTGGTTGACCAAGAACAAACTCCTGCTCTTGATTGGCAAGCACTCTCTGTCAATACCTGAACGTATCCGAGAGAACCAAGTCTTAGTCAAACACAGATGCTTTGGCTGGAAAGAGACAACAAAAGCCCGATACAAGACCACAAAAAGCAGGAAATGGTGTATGTGAGAGATGAGAACAGACGTATGTTGAGAATCTGGTTCTCTGTTTCACCTTAGTCAAATAATGTGGCTCACCTTGCTAAAACAGTGCAAATTCGTTGATAAAAAAAAATTGCCTTCTCAGAGTTTACTGCTAAGGATACCTGCACACCAGAAAAAGTCAGACTTAGCCAGGCACCAGGCGCGGAGGATCGGAAATTTGCCGTCCGAGCGGTCACACCCTGTCCGAGCAAAACAGAGTTCGAGCAGCACATCTCGTTTTCTTACATCTTCCTGCATGGTCATGATAGAGACATCACGTCCACCCTATTTTCAACCATGAAAGGTTACTACATTTAACTCTTACGCGCTTATTAAAACGATTAAAACTGTTTCTCGCTACCACCGCTGGGGGATTCTTTTCGGCTTCTGGTTGGCCAAGAGAGCATGCCGAGCTCTCTTTCTACGTCTGGTGCACGCCCTGGCTCTGCCCGCGCCTCCTATTGACCAAACTCTCTGTATACACGGCTCTGGTTTACTCAGCTTGCTCTTATGGCTTCTGCTATTTTTTTCCTTCCTTTTTTTTTCCGCTTACGCAGAAAGTTGGATATCTGAGCCTGGTTTGTACAGATTTCGAAGACTGACGAAATGCCCCTAGAGGCATGTCGTGGACATGTGTCGTGATCAGGGCCACACGAAAGCCGTCCGTCCGTTGTGCTTTTGTCCGTGCAGGGGCCGTGATTGAATAACGATAGATAATAATATTAATAAAAAAAATACTGGGCTCTTTGATATACGCAACGGGTCTCGTCTATCGATGCCTGAGGCAATTCCACCCAGAAGGCAAGGCCCCCGCGTGACGTCAGCGTTAGTGGTTCCCCGACCCGCCCCCTGCCGCAAACACGCCGAAGCTTGACGAAGGTAGCCGCGAAGCTTCAGATGAGTGCGTCTGGCATCGCCGTTTGCTAGCGTCGCGCTTGTTATCAAACGCTTCACGACGCACTGACGACGACGCAGACGCGAGCTAGGTGGCACTACGTGGATCCACTATAACCATGTAAGTAGGAAGCTTCTGGATTGACACGACGCACCAGAAGCTTTCTACCGCCATGAGTGTAAATCTATGTTAAATAAATGTTAGAAAAAAATATGTGCAGGTAGCTCTAGGTGGCGGAAGCCGCCGCCCGATCAAAAAGGGTTCAGCCTTATCCATTCATCCATCCATCCAGTCCTTCATCCAACCAGTGATGACGTTTGGAGTATTAAGTGGGAGGCCTTGTCTTCTAAGTCATATTGCTGCACGAGGCTATTTTTCGCTCTGGCGCAAGGGAATTTCGCGCTGCCATTCTTTCAGATTCGCGGCCTCCCCGCTTTTGAAGCGATGAGAATTAACTATGCACTTGGGGGGGGGGGGGGGGGGGAGGGGGAGGGAGGGACAATGGCGCGCCTTAGTTTTGGCGCCAAGGCTTTTTTTTTTTACCTCTGCGCTTTGTGCCATCTCGTTAATTACGTTACTAACTTTATAAAAAAAAAAAAAACGATGATTGTAGTGGGCTTTTAAAACGAAAACCTTGGGTCGCTGTGTTCGTTCATTTGAACTTTCCTCGTCGTTCGAATTCTAGTACCTCGGGGCCGAGACGTGGTAAGTTGCTACCCATAGAAAAGTATGAATTTGCCGGTGGTCATTTTGGTCTTTGTTCAGAGGTTTAAAAAGGAAATAAGGTGAAACGTCGCATGTAGTAATTAATATAATTTATATTTTTATACCAGTTTAAGCTTCTACAAGTGCCAGTTTTATTGTGGTGACTAGGAGGAGTTGTCAATACATAGATGAGTAAAATAACAGCAAAAAAGAAAGAAAGAATTGAAATCTTTAATTGACATCTCTAAGCGCTGATTTCCCTTGCTCAAGCAGCCAAAGTTGGCTAGTTTTCTCTTTTTGTTTCGTTTAGGTTAAGTTAAAACGTTTTTGTGCGGCTTTTTCAATCCCGCACTTTTTCGGGATTTTTCTGCGGGGGTTACAGACAGGGGTGACACTTTTACTCTTTTTAAAACTGTGAAACGTTCATTTCTTATTTTATTTTAGCTTAAGTGGTTCACGATTTCCTTATATGTCGGTTTTCTTAGAGGGTGACGTCATGGCCTTCGAACTGTACCGATACATAAAGGCGACGCAGCATTCAGCTGAGCCATTTTTTTCCTTCGTAATTATCTTTTTAGTCGGTTTATTATTTTATTCGTCTTCATTTTTTCCAAAGCGCGGTGAACCAAAAAGTAGACGCACCTTGAACCTCGTGGACGGGCCGTTCCATCTCAGGTCACGCAATCTGTTCTCCCTTGCACTCTGACATGAACCGCAGCAGAGACGACGAGTGAATGGAGCCAATAGCGCGCCAAGAACAGTGACACGTGACATTTTCTTTGGGTACAAACACGCCCAACTTACGAAGTCACGTGGAACATTCTTGGTGCTACGCTGACTGAGATAAGTTGTAGCTTCCACCGCTGTCCACTTTATAGTGTGCCGCGCAGAATGTAAGCCCGTCAGTCCGCGCTTTTGCGGTTAGGGAATTTGGTTGAAAAAATTCACAAAACAAATTTCGCTTTTTTTTTACCGTTTTCTTGTATTTTTCAGAACATCCCGGCGGAAAAGAACCTTTATATTTGTTTTAGTTTCCGCCCCGTCCGCCCTTCTAAGAAATTGAGTTTTGATTGGAATGTCGCGGTTGGCGTTGTGTTCGTTGTATGACTCCCCCCCCCCCCTCCTTCCCGAAAGAACTGTGCTATGGGCTGTGACAGTGTACAGAGCATAGAAGAGCAGGCTATGAGTTGAGAACAATTTAGATTAAGAAGTTTAGCACCCCTATAAGTTACAGTTATTTGGCGCTAATATCGCGGTTGGTTTCGGATCATATGGACTGTTATTATATGTTTTGTAGTTTCATTTTCTTTTCAGAAGAAGGGAAGTTTACAAGCTATAAGGATCGTTCCTCAGGATCGATGAAATTGACGAGCGTGTTGGATTAATACTCAATACAAAAAAAGAAGCAAAACCCAGACGAGGGGACAGAGACAGACAGGTACAAGCTTTCATACAACATTTCTTCCTTACAACCAACAGAACTCCGCCGACAAAAAATATCGGCCCGGGAGAGGAGGCGCATAACTTATACTTATCACAAACGTAGCTCTAAAACAATAAATGAAAGTCATATTTCATGATCGTCGAGATGCCTTGCTGATTGTACACTCTTAATCTGGGGCCACCTAGGGAGCCACCTATAGCCGTGACAAATGGTCAGCTTATCACGGCAAATTTTACAGGCCGCCTTAAAATTGCCAGCCGGTTCGCCGTCCCTTTATAGGTAGCTCCAAATTTGCCGTGACAAGTTGGATCTTGCCGGCTCGTTTTTAGCTGGCCCGTTTTCAGCTGGCCTGTTTTCCTCGCTAGCCCGTTTTCTAGCGGGCCCGTTTTCTTAGCAGGCCGTTTTTTAGCTGGCCTGTTTCCTGGGTAGCCCGTTTTCTACTTGGCTATAAAAATGTCCCGTCGTGCACTTCCCCGCAGAGGTCTCTCGGAGGGTCCAGGACTCTGATCCATAGAAAGCTAGGCAATGAAAAGTACAGTAAGAAAATTTCACTGTAAAATCGAAGCTGCGAGCGTGGTACTGGCTACGGCGTCTTCTTGTGAGAAGTCAGTCGCAGCTTTACTTTTGAGTCGCAAAATATATTGGAAAATCATTACCGAGCTCAATTTGTATGGTTGCGATTGACTTCCGAGTGCTCTGGGGGAAAGTAAATATGCAGGAATTGTTTTAAGGGCAAGGCCGATGAATTCCAAACATTTAAAAGAACAGTGGGTCCGCAGGTAAACAATCCATTTATTTCTTTTAAATTAGATGCGCAGCGTAAGATACAGCTGGTGCTTTGTTGCAATAAATACCACTCTCAAACAATAAAAAGAAAGAGTATATGAAAACTTGTGTCACTTGCTGAAACATCGGTGGAAGCATGGCCTTGCTTTCACTTAACACACTTCGTGAACTAGGACCCGCCACAGTTGCAGGTGCGCTCTCCGAGCTAGAAGGTGTTGCAGTCTGCGGAGCTTCATGCCATAAGACGGAGTCTCCGCGGCACGTCGAAGGCCAGTTGCCTCTGTCGTCAAGGCATGATGCTGCAGCGATTAAGAATTTTCTAATATTCTATTATAAGAGAAAACAGAGAGAAGAACGAGTCTTGTCATCTAATTACGTTTTTAAATTTAGCCAAACCATAGGTTTTTTTAGAAAGTAGCTTGGTGAACGTTAGTCTATTCAGATGCTGAGTCACGGGCCACAAACATGGCCGCTAACTTAACGTTTATTCGTAAACTCTGCAGAAAACAAAATAAGGCAAAACAAATTCGCCAAATTAGATAACCACATTTGCTTTTTGGCGGCCATGCTTGTGTAGTTACTCGACATAGTTACTGTAGCTCTGGCGGCAGTTTGAATAGTGAGAACAAAACAGTAAATATTGTTGAAACCAGGAAGGGGAGCTGATGGCTTTCTACTTGCCAGGATCTACAGGTCCATGGCTATACCATACAGGCTGCCTCATGAAAACACCGGCTAAATCGTTGTTCAAAAACTACACGTCGCACATAAAAAGCTAATTTTGTTTGATAGGAAAATTATTAAAATCTGACGTTCGGATAATTATGGTGTCAAAGATTTAAAAAAATTAACTTTCTGTAAATACTAAATTTAGAAGTATGCTCTGACCAGGTGAAGACTCATTACAACATGCGTCAAGTATTGTAGAAAGATAGTATGACATTTTTTTTTTCAAAAATATTGTTTAATACAATACATTTCTTAAATTCAGTTAGCCTGATAAAAGCTATTCTTAGAGTGTCACCAAAAGTTAGATTCAGTAGCTTAAGATGTAGGAATGCGAAGGAGTCAGGCATGCTGACTCCGATAGGTTGGGAAAGGTCAGTTTTCGCCTATAGACATTTCAATCGCTAATAAAAAGAGACAAAAATGTGTGCGTCTGCGGTTCGCGCAGTTGCACCAACAGAATTTTTTTATAAATAATTTAAATTTGATTTTAACTTTGTGCCTGAAATAAGATCTCACATGTATACTTCGTTACATCATGAGCACAAACTTATAAAAGTTGGTAAAATTTTTGCGTAAGATGGTGGACAGCGATAGCTGGAATGAAGCCATCTAAGACGCGACGCCCGAGTATATTCTTTCCTGCTTGAGATGCGCGTAGAACTGCTGGCTGTCTTTCTCGCTTCCGGGCGCGTATGATTAGAGCTCAACATGCTTTAAACTTTACAAAGCAATCAGTGTAGCATATCTTCGCTGCGGACAACGGTACTTCGTGGCCGCTGCGATGCGGTGGACGGAGATTGCATGTCCTCACATGTCACGCTTGGACGTCTGGCGCAGGACGCGAGGTATCTCCCCAGAAGGCTCATTCACACGAAAAAACGTTGCGGCCGACGTCGACGGTCGCGTGAGTAACGACGGTGCACACAAGGACAAACTTATTGTATTCTAGATGTTACACTCATCATCCATTTCAGTACAAATTTTCCCTGTGCTGGCCGTCCTCCATGATTAACGCGATCGTCGACGCCGGCCGAGACGCGCGACTATACCCTCGGACGGCAAGCCGATGGGTGTGCCGTATACGCCGTGCTGCATCGGCGGACACTTCGGCAAGAGAAAGTACCCTCAATAAACTATTTACACCTTGTCGCTGTAAATGAGGTGGCCACCGTTGAGGCATTGGCGGATTAGCTTTCTTTGCCTCCACCTTCACGCTAGGCAAACTGTAAGGGCTGCGACTGTGAACCGATTACTTTACAAATAGTCACCCTCCACGAGTGCTTGTGCGCAGCCGAGTCGGCGTCAAACGCGAAGAGTCCGCGCGTGTAGCCGTTGTGGTAAGTCCATGCTAAGGTGAAATAAAGTAAACCTGTTCTCCGTCTCTACCGCCGACGCCAGCTGCTGTCGAATAATTTGAAAGAGGCGATTCCAAACGTGTTCTAGAATATCAAAATGTTGGGTATAGATACCTGTATCTCGTCCAGGACAGGGTCCGAGATGTCCTCTTTGGCGAGAACAAAACTTACTAGCTAGGAACTCTTTCCAACACTTGACTCTATTCCGTTATTAGACAGTGAGCGCTAATTACCCAGTCGGTTGTGCTGGAAAACTGTGCCCGCAGTAACAGCACCAGCCAAGTTGGCCCAGAAGTGGTGGTCGTGCTGGTCGCGCTGGTCGAACCGCCTGATCAGTGGGCCGTGCGAGCGCCATCGCATTCATATGTTCCTTATGGTTACACCGCCCGCGTTGAATTCCGTTGATATCATTCGAGCGTAGAGCATCCTGAAGAACTAACTCATTGTCCCGCGGCTTCGACGCACACTCTAACATAGGGCTGCCATCACCATGATATCACAACAAACGTCACACAGATGCTTCCGATTAAAGTCGGACTTCAGTACATTCAAATTCGTCGTCCTCGCACACCGAGAAGATAAATTACCGTGCCCCGCTGGCGTGCCTGCGGAGCACGTTGAGCGGCCGCAACTGCCCAGCCATCTAGCAGAGCGCAGAGTGTATCTTTTCCGCTATTATGCGCATAGCCGGCCCGTTTTTGCCGGCCCTGCGAAACAGACCGCCACGTATTACAGGGCCGCCTACGGAGCCACCTCATATAGCCATTCGAACCATGAAAGAGGGGAATGGACACTCCAGCCGTGACGTTGTACCTGGCCTATTTTGACGAGTCGGATCAGTTCGCGGCTAAGTCCTGAAAACTTTGAACGTCCAGCGGCTGCTGGCGTGACGTTTGCCGGCTTAGATTGAGTGTACTCCAGGTCGGATGGAAATATGAAACCCAGTAAAGGCTGAACTCTCGTGGAGCGAATTATGGACGAACAACTGACGAACTTCGCCTGACGGCACGCTCGCTTTGCCGCACGACGTAGCAGCCGCTGTGACTGATGCAACACGCGGAGCAAAAGCCGCCGGACGAAATTTGTCGAGTTTTCTCAGCATATTCGCACCTATGGAATCTAGCCTTTATTCGGCGTGCATGCATAAACTGCGCATTGCAGAAAGCTGAAACTCCACGTGAATGTGACTCTAGAGGTGGTTTTACAATTCAAAAGCTGAAAGCGGGATGCTAGGCTTATCAAAAAATAAAATCGAAAAACGAAAACTAAGCTTGTTGACAAAAAGAAAGCAAAATTTTTCTTTCTTGTTAGTATGTTAATTTCATTGAAAAATGGGCCATGAAAGCCAACAACGCCACTTTTGGGATTGACGAGATCATTAGGTCTACGTGAACAACGATTCGCTTAAAAAGAAATGTTTTCTCGGCGGATCTTTTGATCCAGATAACGTCCCGTCCTGGAATTTTCGCGTTCTAACACCACCGCCACCGTCACCTTCACATGGGATTTTCAACTTTCGGCAACCATAACTCACGTGTTTCGAAAAATAGGATTTAATTATGCCTTTCGGACCCTATAAACCGCTTCGCCAATGGAAGCTGTCCGATTTCTTTATTTTCTCCGTCTTTCTCTTTCGGAGACGTCCTATCAATAATTTCATTCGATCAGTACGGTTCATTTATGCGCATACTTTCGATTATTTCTTATTTAGAGACCACATAAGACGATGTAAGAGACCCGCGGTATATTTTAGTTATATAGCAAAATAACTGGACTTCATGAGGCGAATATATTGCGGAAAATCGACGAACTTTGTCCGGCGGCTTTTGCTCTGCGCGCGTGGCATCAGCACTGACTACGTCGCGCGCAAAGTGAGTGTGCCGTCAGGCGAAGTTCGTCAGTTATTCGTAGCATAAATCGCTCCATGGAGTTCAGCCTTTATGCGTTTCACCATTTGACGGCGCAAGAACACAAAAGCACGACAAATATCTTCCTCGACGACTCCTTTCCATTTTTGTTGTTTAGGGATAAAACACGTCGCATCAAGAAGCACTCGCGAGAGGAAGACTCTTGTCCCAAACGATGACATTTCCGTTTAACAACGCACCCCAAAAAGATAAAAAAGAAGAAAAGGAAAAAGGCAACTTCTAGTACCCGAAGGCTCGATCAATACCAATCAAGCCGTTCACCGCTTTTCACGTCCGGGACGGCTTCATTTTCTTCGTCTCCCTCAGTTTCCGCTTGTTCCGCGGAGCCTCGTCTGGTTAGGTTCCCACTTCGGAAGCGAGCGAGCCCTGGTGCTGCGCGCGAGTGTTTGAGCGACGTGCCGAACGCTTATTAGGAGGGACTTCCGACGAGGAGGGTGAGTACCCGAAAGTGCGGCTGCATAAAAGTTGTCATCGGGTATTTCGTTTTTTCTTCTTTTAGTAACCTTTCATTCGCTTACAGGAACTATGAACTAAAGATGTCATACGCATCTCACAAAATAAACTTTACCCGAAAAAGAGAAGACGAAAAAGGTAGCGTACTATTTAGGTCGCGAAAGTTTCGACGAGGGTGCCTGGATCGCGTCTCTTCGACTTGTTGCAAGGGTCGCTGCCGTCGCAGTGCCCCATATCGTGTCTGCACTGGTTTCCATCGACTGTCTGACTGCAAAGCGGCCCTCGACGCAACAGGCGAGTGCCGTACGCATCTCCGCTGCTGCAGCCACCGCCAGGATCGCGACAGGCGAGAGCATGTCCCTTTTATGACGTTATCGTGCGGGAATGGGGTGACGAGATTTGAGGACGCGGTAAGCACATGCAACCGTCGGAGACGCGCTACAGGCAGCATAGTACAGTGTTCTAGTTCACTGTAACTATAGTTACCGTAGTTCGCTGTAACCATAGTTACCATATAGTTCACTGTAGTCATAACCATAGTTTCGACGGCCCCTTCGGAGTTGTTTGGTCGAAATCCGCGAGCTGGCAACTACGTCGCTGGGAAAAAGTAAAGAGCCTAGATTGAAGAGTAAGTTCATCTCAAACTGTAAGGAACGTATGCAATTTTATGGCAGATACCTCCCGCGGCGATCGCTCGCAAGTGCGCAGGCGCTGCGTTTTCGCGTGGCGAGGAGGAAAGGCGGAGACGTTTGCAGACGATCAACGCTCTCGTCGCCTCATCGCAGCTCGTATTGCAAATGCGGCCCAGAAACCACGTGACTCCGATGGTGCAGTTGGAGAAGCTCTCTGTAATGCAGGCTCTCTAGGAAAAACAAGAAAGAATAATGGCAGTCTTAAAACCAGAGACCCGCCGTGTACGCTTAACGATTCAATATTACACGTTGCGGTCTTGCGGGAATCTAATGGCGTCCGGGAATGGTGTTGTTTGCGCACACACACACACTGGCGCAGATGGCTAATGAGCTCTTTTTTCCCAGTGCAGACATAACGCGCCCACGGCGCGTCATAGTCTGCTTTCCGAAAAGTAAAACCTGCATGGATCAGACAGTGTTGTTGGTGGCGTTCAAAGCGATAGACACAAGTAAGATCAGACAGCCACGACAGAGTCCACCGAACAAACGTTCGCCGTAATCGTAGCCATTGCAAGGCTCGTGAAGCAATTGTGAGCAGCGGTGGTCCCGGCGTCTCTGTCCTTGCTATCGTTCTGGGTGCTTGGGCAACCTCCGAATATCTCCCATAGGGCCAGTGGAGTAGACTTTGCACAGTAGCGCCGAATTCTTCGTCCGTGGTGGGGGCTCTTATTACTTGAAAGAGTCAATATATTTTTTATAATCTGTAGATTATAAAGTCGTATTAACAACTAATCATGTTATTAATAAAAAAACCTGGCTGAAATTTTAAACACGGCTTTTGTATAACACGTTTGGAACGTAGTAGCCTACTTTAAGCCGTTTTATGCCAAGCCATAAATAATCCAACTTGGCGACCTACTATTTTTGTAGAGTGCTTCTCGTATGATCGCTTGGGGTCGTGCTATGAGCGAATTTCTTGAGCAGCACGCCCGGTCCGGGTAGTGTAATTATAGGAACTTTAGCAAACCTTTACCGTGTTTCGCGTACCGCACTGTCGGAGCCTTTGAAGCATGCTTTAAGCGCCCGCCCCGCGGTCACGGTATCACACCGGTCGCGTGTTTAAAAGGCATGCTTCAAAGGTTCCGATAGTGCGGCACGTGGACCGTGGTAACGGTTTGCTAAAAGTCTCCAATGTAGTATATGCCTACGATGTGTGATTGCGCTTTCAGCTGTATGAAGTGCGTAGTCGTGTGTGTTCGTTGTTCTTCTGTTTCGACATGTCCAACCGTCTAGTAAGGAATCAAGAGCTGCGACCGAAATATTTCGAGGCACATTTATTGCGCATTAGTCATGCACAAACGAATTAAGTACAGCACTGCACTTGCATACGCGCAAAAATACAACATTGACAAAATCACTTCGTTACCGTCGCCCACAAGCTCCATTTATAGATTGTCTGCACCTCTGTCATCTGTGCACGATCTTATCACTTCATTATTACATGCGGCGCCGCACACGTTCTTGGGAATCGGCTACTTGCCTTTCTGTGGCGCTGTGGCTCTCCTTAACCTAAAGAAATATTACAATTACCACTAACATAACTCTATAAATGTACACATTGACCCGCATAATTACGCATTCAGCATGCCAAGTTGGATCAGCTGTTCACTGAAAGTAAATAAGTTGTCCACTTATTTAAGAAATAATCCACCTCAGGTAGCCTCCAGCAATCATTAGCTTCATTTTTACACATTCAAAGCTTCTCACGCAAGCAAGATGGAAAGGTGCTGGAATAAAGCTTCGGAAATGTTGGCAATCATCAGCCTGTACAACTGGTGGGGAACCACGAAGTGTCCGAAGCGTCCTTCCTCCGTGAGAAAACGTTAAAATACTCGTTCCATGTCCCAGCATCTGTAATAACAATGTGGTCATGATGTTTAAAATTTTCAACTTATTTAAAAAGTCAGGACAGAAAACAAACATCTATTTATAGAGAACCAATGAAGAATAATGCCGTTGTCGCACCCGAGACCAGAAATAAATGAAACTTCAAATTAAAATATAGGAGCCGAATTCTGTCCTATTTTCCTCCGTCTGTATGACGACCGCCGAGACCATTTTGAAGATTAAACCCTATTGTTACACTTTAAATATGCAGTTGTGCTTAAATCAAAGTTGGGCCATTAAATTAAAACCGTAGTCGTTCAGGGATTTCCTTCATGGAGTATATTAGAAAGCATTTGTTCTTACTGCGAGAACAAGCCTGCCTCTATTACAGTCAACCCGTAAACTAACAGCTAGGGGCAGCAATTGTTCAATAATAAATTCGTTCAGCAAATAAAACTGAGTACGGGAAGTACAAACTCACCTGTCTTTTGGTGATACAAAAAAACAACACTTGATGTCTTGGCATTTGTGCCGTTCGTGCACCATTTGGCCATGGCCACGTCGAATGCATCCCTGAACAGCCTCTGAAAGTTTGCACCGAAAATATCCAACAAGTTCGATGGGCGCGCGGAACGCCGAAGACCGGAACCATGTTCGCACGACGCTCAGGTAAACAAAACCACGCGCAACGAGCAGCCGCACGAGCGACACAACCGCTATTAGCGGAGAGATGTTTCGGTGGCGCCCTCGTTCGGTTACCTTTCGTGACGTCATTACCTTGTGAACAACAAGCTCGATGGTGTTTGAAATGAGCATTCTGGAAGCCTGAAATCATAGCGGTCTCAAAGCAACACTGCCAACACCGTCAAAATTGAAGTTCTTACATTCCTCTTATTTCCGTCGATGAGACATCCTTTGCTGACGTCATAGTCAGAGTTCGGCCAATTGTGGTGGGCCGACCACAGCGACACTTTCGATCAATCACGTCACCAATACTCTGCTTCAGCTTGTGTTGTACCGCAGGAAAGGCTACAAGCGCGAGCTCCTTGCTCTAAAGCACATGTCGGCGGCACACGCTCGCGTGCAGCTGAAGGGCAGCGGCCAACGCTATGAGCTCGCGCTTCTGAGCCTTCGCTGCTGGCTACAAGATGAAATGAAACAGAGTATTAACCCCGTGCGCTGACCGAAAGCGTCGCTGTGGTCGGCCTTCCTGATGGCCAGGACGCTATTTATGACGTCAGAAAGAGATTTATCATCGACGGAATAAGAGGAATGAAAGAACTTCAGTTTTGACGGTGTTGGCAGATGTTTCTTTGAGAGCGCAATGATTTCAAGCTTCCACCGTGCTGACTCCGCAAGCGCCATCCGACACTTGTTGTTCGCGAGGTAATGACGTCGCAATGGGGAACCATAGGAGGGCGCCACCAGAGCTATCTCGCCGCTAATAGGAACTTCTAAATTTGGAAGAGAGTCAGTGGCGCCAAAGGACGATGCCCGGGGCGCCGGCGAGTCGAGCGAGTTGACTGCTCATGCAACCTCCGCCCTGTCGGTTTATGGTTTTGGTTTCAGACCGAAGAAAAACAAAAAACGTTCAGCCTTTCCACTCTCGTGAAGAAGGAAGACCAGCGGAGCTGTACTCGATTACCCTGTAACTCGATACACTGTGTGCTTCTTCGTCGTCGTCGTCTGTTTTCGCGCTGTTTCCTACGATGAATTCCCACCAACGCGCCCAACAATCCATTCTTCTATTATAGCTGGAAAGGTTGCCGCCATTTACGAGCAGCGGCGGAAACCATAGTGGTTGTGTGCTTGCCGCCGTCGCTTATAGATGGCGGTAGCTGTCCAGGTAGGTTTGTGTCGACATACACGGTCCTGGGGAACCTGGGGGAACCTAGCCCTTAACAGCTCAGCTGTAAAAAAATAGAAATGAATATATACAATAAACCACATTTTATTTTCATGACGCGGTGAAGATGTTTTGTTGAAATTATTGTTAGCAAAGAAAGTTTTATATTTGTATTCTTGTATTAATTAGAGGCCCCCCACCACCGAAGCGCTGCTGCCGGTGGCGACGCTATTCACAGCGTCGCCGATGGTGGCGACGCTAATGTCAACATTACGAAACTCGAACTATGACCGGGGTTGGCTTGGGTAGACGCAACCATATGAACGCCACAGACCTCTAGCGAAATCAAAGCGACCCTAACGCGTAGTTTCGCACGAAGCATCTTGGGAACACGTTGGTGACTAATCTTCGGTTTTGATTGGGCAACCTTGCTTCACGACATCACGTTGAGACCAAAAAAGTGCTTGCATCTTTAAATATGCCGAGAGCGTGGAACGCTGGGGCACGTATATCCTGTCTCCCGACGTGCCCAAGTTTGTGCGTAAGCAAACGCAGAACTACTGATGACTGATGGAACAAGTATACTTGTCCGGTCATCCTGTTTCATGGGCTCTTCAATGCCCTGGGCTTCTTAAATTATCCGGGAGCCGTGTGGGGTCACGTTGCACTCCCGAGTGGTGGGCATTCCGCCAGTCAGGTATGGGACACAGCAGGCCGTACTCCTACTCCTCGCTAAGCATGCAGGCTTTAGGGGCTCTGCAGGTCCGTGTTTCAACGGGTTCCCTCACAAAGATAAAAAGAGGGTGCAATGCGAGCGAGCTGCGACTTTATTTTTATGCCGTACTGAGATGCACGACTTCGTCAGCGGGGCGATCGAAACTGAAACCATGCCACTCCCTTGATTGACCAAACAGGTCCCATAGTGCAACGCCCGCGGTGTTGCGTGCAACTTAGAAGTGGTCTATCGTATGAACTTCTACTTGTGCTTGGGTGAGGTCCGAAGACCGTTTACTGCTTTCTCAAGTAAGCCAACACCAGAATGAACCAGAGTTAAAATTCCTCTCCTCGGGCGGATTAATGCTGAATGACTGCGGTGTCGCCTCCGCAAAGATTTTCTAGCGTCGTAGCGAAACATTTCCACCGGTGTAGCTCCGCTTCGGTATGCAGGGATTCTTTTTGGTGGTGCTCTGACGAGAAGTGCAGCGCACGCATCCAATAGATAAATTAGAAAAATAAAATTAATGTGAAAACGTAGAAGTGTCTACGAGAGCGATCACGCCGCTTTTAAAGGGCTTGCTATGCACGAGCTCTTCGCTCGCAGATATGGCGACGTGAACGCAAGTAATTGTGTTTTATGAATGTTTAGACAGTCGGAAGTTAGTCTGCCTAAGTTGGCGACTTGTCTGTCAGCTGTAGGTGAGAAATTTAGCCAGTGCTCAGCTGTAAAACCACTAACCAGAAGTCTTTAACGTGCATCACGCGGTAGTGATGCATTCCCGCACGCCGGTACGATGCTCATCCAGATTGAAACGGGCAGGGGTGGGATTGAACCCGGGATGCCTGGGTTCTGCAGCGCGCGGTTTCGCTCCACGCTCTCGGCCCCTCATTCCCCTGACGCGAGTATCCAAAAACGCAGCTCTGGTCGGCTTTCCACGATTGCCCAAACGTTCCTTATGACGTCTTTAGTAAGAATAAAAATAAAAAAACACGTTCCGCGTTTTTTAAGCTGTCAGAAACTTCATAAACAGGTCCTCAATTTAGTTGTGACCCATACGTCATCAAGCTTGTTTCTGTGCATTCAGTATTTATCAATCAGAAGAAGAAGAAAAACGGTATTTTGGCGTTGCGTGACACACCCGATATGTCTCTCGCCATATTTACTGCATTTTTGTTTTCTTGCATTTCTGAATTTTTTGTTTTATTTAGTTTAAGCCCAGCTATCCGTTACCGAAATTTTTTTTTCCTTTTCATTCCTCGTTGTCAATTTCACAGTGAACTGAGCCATTTTCCCGCACGCCTCGTCTGTTTCTGTAGCGACGAAACGATATAGGGCCCTCGAGCTCGAGTCAATTGCGCCATCATATATCCTCCCTTTTCTATTTTCGGCGAAGTCTCGTTTTATTACTTTGTTTTAGCTCGGCTTCCTTTTATTTCCCGCCATTTATTTGTTTGTGCAATATATATCCTATTTATATGTCCGTATCGCTACTCGAACCAGGTAACGCGATACGCCCAAAATGACTGAGTATACATTTTGGATAAATCTCTACGCCGGCGACGCCGCCCCGGGGAGACAGCTCTACATGTCGATGCGAAAAAGGGGCAGCAGCAAATAGAGACAAACTCCGAGCCTAGTGCAGGTCCGTAAGCCTCTTTCGCTTTACGACCCATTTTCGTCGGAACTGTACACGACGTAAAAGAGTATCTAGAGTAAAGATGTCGCGAGCTGTTGTCGAACCTTAGGCTCGATTGGTTCGGCGAACTTTCGACTACTAAGGAAAATTCGACGAAGTTCGACTTACGGACAGTGTTGCCCGACTTCCACTCAAACATTTGGCTTTTTGGGAAACAAATAATTTATAAAGTGGTTTGTTGTGTGTTTTATCAGACGATTATCTATGTTTACGCACTAAAGAAGGAAACATAAATACTTTTACTGTTTCAGTTAGTTAACGATTCGGTAGTTTATAAAAGAAATGAAACGAGATACCCAATAAGTGTTGCACTTTTCCTCCGCCAGCTTGTTTGTAATTTCCGCGCATACGCACAGAAGGTGAACTTTAGTCGAACTTTTGTCGAATTTTGTGTTACAAGTTTTAAAAGAGTCGAACCTGGTCGAAATGGAAGATTGGTAGGTCCGCGACATCTTTTATTCAAAGTGAACTGAAGTATATGGGCCATGTGTTAGGCACACCGAGAGATCACCAATGCTCTCGGCCATTACACAGAAAAGGACAGCGACGTTGTCTTCCGCGTCCGCTTGTAAACAAGCGTTCTTTCGATCGTGTCTCAGAGTCAGAAGTCAACACGATGTGGGACACGACGGGGCCTTTGCCATTGCTCGTTCAATGTCGTCGTCACTCTACGGACATATATTAGGGCCTAAACAATTATTGCGTAACACCAAGTGTTTTTTTTTAATGACGTTTGACGCTAAATGTTTTGCTGTCACAACACTGACGCAACGAATAGTGCATGCAAATTGACGGCAGTGATGTCCTTTATTTTTTTCTTCCACAGAAGGAAAAACAGTTTCCCTTCTCTTACATTCGGTAATAAAATTAAAACACAGAAGAAGCAACTGCCAGTTTAATGGGACGCTGAAACCCTTAGTTTTTAATTATTTCTATATGCTGTGGTAGGACGGACATGTGGCAAGGTAAATGTTTCTCGAACAAAATCGTTTGTTAGCACAGTGTTGTTGTTGGTTGTTGGTCGCGAGTCTCATTTCGAGTCTCGGTGTGCTTCTATGTCGTGCTTGTATTTCGGGATTGAATTATCGCGATACCTTTTCTTTTAGGAAAATCATAATTTGTGAGATGCATCTTCTGTGTTGGAATTTTATGAAAACATTTTTTTTTTTGGGGGGGAAATATAGTATTCCTTTAAAAGTTGTACCACTTTTCTGAAAAAAAAACTGCGTTACTGTCGAGATCGAAATGCGTTACTGTTGAGACCAACATAGTGGCTACAGCAAAGCGATCGCGATTTCCCATTCCCTTTTACACTTCGTTATAACCGAAATCGGTTATAACGAAATAGCCGGATATAGCGAAGTGATTTCCGATTCCCGGTAACTTTGTTATAACCGGTCTCGACAGTAGCAGCAGTCTCCTAAGACCGTTTTACTGAAAGAGAGAGAGGAAGGGAGAGAGAGAGAGAGAAAGAAGTTGGAAAGGGCTACCGCGTGCTTTCCTATTTTCTGGGTTGAGGGAAACAGAAAAAGACGCGGATGGCGATCATAAAATTTTATTTCATCAGATACCCTCTCTTCACACTTCAATGGCAGATTTAAAAAGTCAGCGTCCGCCTCAACCTTCATTGTCCCAACAGAGCGCGGCCGCATAATCCGACGCAATCCAGAAGGCGCTGAGGTAATAAAAATGGCGCTGCCCGCGAAAACACGGTCAACAGATTTATGCATCCTGAATTATGTTATCGTACTTGAGCTAAGGATGACAGAGCTTAAACAACTTTCATTTCGGGAGAAAAAGACGTGCAGCAGTTTGACGCAAAGCGCGCGGCGAACTGCTCTGCCGCCTGTTATCTGTCAAATACAGCTGACGTCATCATCGGCATCTCCGAGACAGCTGCACGACGAGAAGGGATCACCCGCTGATCTACACCAAGGGTTGGATGGCGCATTGAGCAAAGTGGTATGAATCCACCGGAAGTAAGCGACTTGTCCCAGAAGTGAGCGCTTACAGCTTTTCCAACTCTTCTGAGCGTTTGTACAATGTCCAAGCTGCTGGATTTACTTTTTTTTGCCTCAAGAGAGCCTGCTTGTTGCGCAATAATAGGTCATGCAGGCCCGAGAAGTGTTCTAGGAAGCCACTTGATGTGTGAGAATTTTGAGATTTCCGTTGATCAAGTGTGCATGTCCCACGTTCAAAGGCCTCATTCTCAGGTTTGAATGTTAAGAGGGATTATTAAAACCCACGTAAAATTGCATGAAAGTGGGAACCAAAACAATGATTCAATGCAGCATAAAGCCCAGCCGACACTTGACTTCCGGGCCAAGCATCGTCTTCACTTCACTTCAGCTGAGACTGCAACCAAAGCCATTGGCCACAGTTTCAGCTAAAGGTTAACGGAGTATGGAAGCGCGGATAAGCGCCATCCCGCCCCCTATTGGCGACGTACGCGACCAAATGCGTCGCTGAGATCTGCCTTCCACGACTGCTCAAACGCTCATTATGACGTCTTGAATAGGATCCTTTCTTCTCTTAGTTACGGAAATAAGAGCAAAGTCAGACTCTCAGCTCTTACGGTGTTGATCTAGAAACGTGATGACTAGGCTTCCACCGCGTTTTTTACGTACCATCAAACTTGTCGCTCGCTTCTAATCGTCTTGATCGTGACGTCAGGAATAGGAACCTTAAAAGGCCTCTGACACGCCAAAAAAAAATTTTTTTTTCATGCTAGGCGTTGAAATGGCATATCAGGACATCACAAAAAAAATATTTCAATATAGAGCTGCGTAGTTTTTTTATAAAAAATAGAAATACGAGGCCCAATTCAAAGTTCCCGCCGTGCACTGTGACGTAACAGTGTACCGCAAGGTGTCAGGGCGGTCAGAAGGGAGGCATCGACCTACGTCACTAAGCGTGGGTTCACCGGAAGTCACGTGAGTTTCACTCCTCGTGCTCTCCGCGACCGTGCCTACGATTTTTTTTTATTCTGCTCTTTGTACGAGCGATTGTAGAAAACGAAGTTTCAGTTCCACTAGCTGTTTATCGCTGCACCGTTGGTTCGTTTGCGTGCTGTAAATTTGAGGACGAAGAGTCAGTGGATCGACGTGATGGAGGTCAATGATGAAAGCGTTGCGAGTACAAGCCAGTGTACGAGTGCATGCCGTCAGTCCGATAATACAGGGCTATACTGGGCGCAAAACAAGCTATCAAGGTTTGAAAAAAAATTTAGAACGCTCGCAGAAATTAGGATTGCTAGCATACGACACGCCCGATCGCATTGCTGAGGGTTCAGACACCGAGGTCGTTGAATCATCGGATACTCTCCAGGCTAAAGATGCCTGCCGTCTAAAGAATACGAACTGGTTTGTGTACCAAGTACAAGTAAACGTCGAGCACAAAGTACGTATTTTGTCTAGAACATGAGTAGAACGTGTTTACTAGGTGCACATGCGGCCGATGTATGTCTCTCGGAAATGCATGCAGTGTGATCTCTTCTTCAGTTGCTGAAATACCGGGACAGTCCCTCACACAGCACCTTCTAGGCATTGTAGTTAATCACGTCAATTCACTGACTCCGCTTCTTCTACCTTTACAGCAACATTAAGCGATGAAAAGCAAATAAAAGAAACCTTGTCTGCTTGGATCGCTCGTGGAGATGCGGAGAATAACAAAAATATTAAAAAAAATATTACACGCGCTCGCGGTAAGCACGAGGAGCGATACAACTCACGTGACTTCCGGCGATGCCTCCCTTCTGACCGCCCCGACACCTTGCGGTACACTGTTACGTCACAGTGCACGGCGGGAACTTTGAATTGGGCTTCGTATTTCTATTTTTTATAAAAAAACTACGCAACTCTATAGTGAAATATTTTTTTGTGATGTCCTGATATGCCATTTCAACGCCTAGCATGAAAAAATATTTTTTTGGCGTGTTAGAGACCCTTTAAGAGTGTCCCACTGAAGCATCTCGTCGCCAATACAGTAGTAGAGATCAATGGGATTACCACCTGACACCGGGGATGACATAATTTTCGGTAATTTTCGTCCTACCTCTTCTTTTCTTGCTTTCGCCAACACTGGGCCGGTTGAAGCCAGGGCGAAATATCTCATTTGCGATTACGTCGCTCTCTCTGGTTATGTGCAAAATAATATATTGATGCTTTATTTATGAGATACCTCCATGAATGCCGAAGAACAAATCACGGCGGAACGCAACAGAGCGTTGAGGAAAAAGAAGCCGTCTTTTGATTGCTGCTTCAGAATAAGCTGAAGACTCATTGGGGAGGCTGAAGCGAGGCGAACGTTTGGCTGTGGGGCGAAGTGCGTGGCCAAAGGAATTTCTCATTTCGAAGCTCACGTCCAAGTTCCATCCCTTTCTTTTCCCAATAAAAAGAACGAAAAAAAAGAGAAGAAAACAAGTTTTTCTTTATTTTAGACAGTTTTTTTTCATACATTTTTGTGTGCCGTTTATTTAAAAGAATTTTGCCTCCCTTTTAGCCCTCAAAATCCGGTATCTCACCTGGAACTTGTTCGCAATTAGGAGACGGACCGGAGGCGACCAATACTTTGCAGCTTACTGGAAGTGAGGGGAAGAAAAACCATATATGGTTTTCTTCCCCTTTTACTCCGTGTGTTCTCAGCAATCGCTTCGTGGCATTTTTTTTTTTGTTGGTCGGGGGTTATTTAATAGCCTAGTGGACATGTTGCGTTTTTTAGAACCTAATGTTTTCTGTAAAGGGTAAAAAACAGCGCGAGAAACGACATCGACAGAGATACACTCAGGGGTGCTATTCTGGTCACAAACGGTCACGTTCGTGTTTCTCGAAAACTCCTCCCCCTACGATCCGCGCGCTCCTATTGGCCACAGCCACCACAGCCCGCGTGATAATTCCACGCGGTTCCCATGGGAACGTTCGCGAAACACGAAAGCCGCCGTTTGCCGTAAGTGCCGCTTAGAGTCACTAAATGGGCTGCTTATTTAGTGGCACTAGTGCCGCCTCTTCGAGTTCGGACCGTGACGACAAAGTGACGTATGACCACGTACGACCTACGTATCACATAGCGGAAGTCGCGTAACTAGATTAACTGCGGTACTACTCGAAACACCCTAATCTCTGTTTCACTATGAGTGCGAGCTATAGTCGGTTGCCGCAAGCCAAGAACAAACCGGAAATTCCTCTCAGAGGAAAATGTATTCCCACGCCGAGAAACGCCAGCCAATCGTTTTCATGACGTCACGATTCCGTGGACCAATCGCGATCCTTCTGAAAAAAGAAGCTCAACATGGCTGCTGGCCTTAGCAACGCGACGCTAAGTTTCTCGTGACAGTTATTCTGCTTTTTGCACCGTGTTTTGCGTGCCCGAAGTTACGCCACGAAATCTTAATGGTATAGGCTTGCGTTTGCAGCAGTTTTGCGCGACAACGTGAGATCCAGCGACGCTATCGCCAACGAAAATTTCGGAAGCGGCGCGAAGCCAGCACTGCTGAAGGTGAGAAGCTCGACCTCGCTTGTGCTTCCTGAAGAACCGCTTTGGTGTCGCCGGTAAGGCTGCACCAGGCTGTTTCGTCCAAGAAGAATCAGGGGAATCGCTTTCCGATGTCACCTCAGTGGGATCCATGACGGAAGACAAAGAGAGCGGGGCGCGGTGGTGGTGTCGATGACTTGGGAGGGTGCCGATTTGTCAAAACCCGAAAAGTATAATTATTCTTGTTTTCTATTCATCCAACAAAATAAAGGCACACATTTCGTGCGCAAAGCCCATGAAACTAAGTAAATCACTAAATATTTATTATTTGCAGGAACTATAAGTGCTTTGTTATTTATAATTTTGGCGAGAGAAAGGTTGGTTTCGTTTTCGCCGCTTTCCGTCAATCGAAGGCGCTGGAAGACGGTATGTTAGACAGTATCTTGGACAGAAAATGAGTTGGGAAGACGGTACATTGGACATGACTTTCTTTCTTTACTAAACAGCTATTTCGTTGACAAAAACGTATTCTAACTTATTTAAACGTCCTGAATGAATTAAATAAATATTGTAGTAGTTTAAGACACGTTTACTGGAGGAAGAAAAAGCAACGTTGCTAGCGAACTACTTTCTCGACGGCGGAGGCACTTAGATGGGCGCAATGCGCTCATGGGTGGAGCTAAAGATTGTTCTTAGGTTGCATCCGACTATAGTGCGGGCGTAGGAGCTACAAGAACGTGTTCCGGGCTTTCAAGGCCCTGTCGTCGAGCAGGCGCGCTTTGCGCAGTGCAAGCCAACGTTCGTGCAAGCATCGTTCGGGGTGATGTGCTCGTGCTTTAACTTCTGTTTCTATTGCACGAAGAGGAAAAAGTTTTGGGCAGGATTCTAGAGCGTAAAAATGGCGGCGATGCTTGTTGCTCAACGATGGCTCGACTAACGCGTACAATGACGGGTTTTCCGCGAGCACCCAGTTGCCTTCGCTATGCAGCGACGACTGTTTCTGACGACAGCACCGCTTGTCGAAAAGCACCGTGCGATCGCAGTGTGACCAGCTGCGTGCCGAGAGACGGAGACGATGGGGGAAGATGTCCGATCGAGCAGCAGCTACTAATCGAACTCGCACTGAGATTTTTTGCAACTGGAAGCTACAAGGGCGCGGTTGCCACCGATGATCTCATAGCTAATGCCCAGTCGATGGTGATCAGAGCCGCTTCGGCCGTCGCGAGTGTCGCTGTCAACCGGCTGGGAAGAGGCGGCTGGGTCGACAAAACCCTGGACCGAGGAAGCTGAGGCATGCGCGAAAGAAGGCTTTCGTCGCCACCATAACAAGCACACCGACGTCGTGGGGTGCGTCGACGGAACTCTAGAATCTAACTGAACCTTCGTTACCATCATCATCGGTCTGAGGGAGACCGTCACCGTTTTGAAGGCCTCCACTTTGCCGCAAACACCACTTTGCCATTAACAACATGGTGGTAAGTGCGTTAAAACTTCAGAGTTTCTACCGCTTCGAAGTTAGTGCACGCTTAGGTGCCTATGTCTACAGTTGACCGTTTGTTGCGGTTTGTAGCTACTGTCATTCCCGCAATAAAATCTGGGTGGACTGCTGATGGCATTTTATTGTATCAATTAGAAATTTACCTTTTCTCCGCCAAGCTTCTGTAGTTGCATGTTAGTCATCGGACAGTCCTAAAAACACTGTTCGATTCCTGCCATTAACTACAAAAGGTGTGTCCTAAAATGAATTGTTAGTAGTTTAGACAGCAGGAGTTTAGTCTGCCGGAGTATGGTAATATTGTTACCCACTGCAGACGGAAATTTAGCCAGTGCAATTTTGTGGATGGTTGTCACCACCGTGACCAAGAAAAACAATAAAGATACCATTGTCCTAAATTCAACACACGTACGTTTAACGTAAAGGTTATGATACTAATTAATTAGATTGTCGTTTCAAAGTGACAGTAACTCATTGAAATTAAAGAGTAGTGTGAACTGATTTTTGAAATTTGCCATGTGATGCAGAGCAAATACTGCACTGTTGACTTATCACCATCAAGCATAAACAATGAGCGGAAGCAGAGTAGATGTGTGAAAGAAAAGCGAGCATATGCTAAAGAAAGAACTGCTACGTAACGTGAAGAATGTCAGCAACTATCTTGCCATGGTGATACGAGCTCGGTTGCTATGCATATGCTTATGGCAGCCTGTGATAGTAGGATGCTCCCCATGCGGTATCAACCAGTGGCGAAGCCAGGGGGGGAGGCGTAGGAGCTTGCTCCCCCCTCCCCAAATACGGCGGGCCCTAGAATATACACACAATTTTGAGAACATCCCCCCCTCCCCGCACCCCAAGTCATGAACATCTCCGTCACCTCAACTTCCCTCCCCCTCACCCCCTCTAAAGTTCCTGGCTACCGCCACTACTGATCAACAGCACTCAATAGATAGTCAACATTATCAGGATAAGCGAAATTTCCTTTATTTTATGCACCATATAGGCAGTGTTTCTGTCTTTATATGCATGCAGGCAAAGCACACACTTCAGAAAACACTTGTGTGAAGGCTGCGTTCACAATGCAGTCCGCGTCAAACTTTCAAGGCGTTAACAAATTCTACAAATTAAATTTTCAACGAAACGCGTTAGTTTTGCAAAACGCTGACCAACTTACATTGCGTTTTACATAATTCACCTTTGTCGTCTGATAGATCAACAGTCAGCGCTACACAAACCTCAATGAGCTTGTCGTTTGTTTTCTTGCCGTTGGGGCGATCACTGGCGGTCTTGGCGGCGGCACATATACCTTTCTCAGACCGTTGGCTCCTGCTTCCGTGCTCGCGGGATCGTTGGTCACTTTGTGACAAGGTGAGGTTTTGAATCTTGACGCATGGCAACGCTGAATGAAGGTCTATTACCGTCTTCATAATCTCAGCAAGGCTGCCGTTACGAGCCGCAACAACACCACCACTTTCAAGCTTCATAAGACCGGAACGCCAGCTCACCGTGCTCTTCAATCTGATCCTGCCACCGAATGGGCTCATCGAACAGCACGAATGCATTCGTGTGCGCGTTGATCAAGTTACCGATCGCATGTCAAACCCCAGCCGCGGTCGATCCGACGAGCATCGCGGCCATGTTCTTTCGAGTTTATCACGCCAAGGGTACGGTTGTCGAGTTAAAACAATGCAAATACTCTCGTGCATTCTTGTTCTTACGTCATTTTGTCGTCACAACCCGAACTCGAAAAGCGACTGTTAAGCCCGGTTCACACAGTTCGCGTTTGACTGCGTTTGACTGCGTTGCGGCAGCGAGACACCAGGACATTCCTGCTTCTTTATATCGCGTGCCAAGAAGATTCCTTGAGTTGGATTCCATGCTTCATACGAAGCACAGATGTGCCGGTGACTCGCTCTCGGCTCTCGCCGCAACGCAGTCAAACGCAAGTGTGTGAACCGGCCTTTAGCGGCAAACAGAGGCTTCCTAGTTTCACGAACGTTCCCATGGCAAAGAGCGTTGAAACGTCACGCGCAATGAAGCCAATGGGATAGCGAGGTACCTATGTAGGGACGTGTAAAACATAGTTCTCTTTTTTATTTTTTTTGCACGAGCTTTTTTGCAAATAAAAAGTAAGTAAAAAAGACTGCCCGAGGTTATGCGGTCGCGTCCATTTCTTCAGCGCCGAAAGAAAAGAGCATGGCTATGAAGACAATCGTCGTAATCAGTGCAGTGAGCAAAGGGAGCAAAGCATTATTGAAACTGCCCGAAGAAACTTTCCTGCATCATCCACAATATGTTCACAACCGGTGCACTCTGCATCGATCTCATGACTTGTCATATATTACCACAGAGTCGTCGTCAGCTCTGTATCCATTTGGAGCCTCCTTCACAGGTAAACAGGACATCTCATTTGCAGCTTATGTTCACAACGGCTTTACAAAGGATGATCGGTGTCGCAGCGTACCTTCACATAATATTTTCTTTTCGTAATGCCATATGTATCGTGCAGAAACAGGAAAGCAACGACGCAAACGAGACACAAACACCACAAGGTCGTTACCGCGGTTTTCGCCATGTTTGGTTTGAAAGACCGTAGCGAAAGACTTCGAGAAAACAAGTTGAGATATCTTAGCTAAATTTACTTTACCTGATAATTATTGAAATAATCTTTTGTATTTTATGAAAGTATAATATTATTTTTCTCTGTTTCCTTCCGTTTTCCGGAAGGTATCCTTTTCTCTGCTGTGCGCTCGTTCTAACTCCCGGAGGAAAGAAAGAAGATAACAAAAAGAACAGGGGGAAATGCGGGGATTTCTGCGCCCCAACTGCGTGGACACGTCATCGCGACGCAGGGAGATCGTCAGATTCTAGCTGACCGCGTGCGTGAACCCGAACGTTGGGGCGGAGCCTCAAACAAGAATCATTCTAGTTTGAGGCTCCGCCCCTTCTTTCTCGATACGTCACAACTAAAAAGGTACCGTTTGCGACCAGAATATCACCCCAGAGCGCGATCTGTTTTCATCTTCTCTGTCCGTGTCGGTTTTCGCGCTGTCTTTTACCCTTTTACAATGCTACACCAAGTAGCCCAACTTACCACTGTACTAATGTACTCTATAAAGCGGCAAGCGTTTTTGCGGTTGCAAGAACTTTTTTTCTTTTGCAACATAAGCCGAGTGAGAGTGCGAATGGCCTGTTCACACGGCAGTAGGAAAACTGAAGGGAATGAAATGGCAAACGCACTTTGCTTGGTATAAAGTGTGGGCGAAACATGGGCTCACTTATATTCTTCCGTTTTATTACCCCTTTCCCCCGTTCGGTTTTACCGACATAGACCTCCACACTTTTTAGGTCTTTCTCTCAGTTATTTAGGCTATCCCTTTATCTTAGAACGCAGCCGATCTGTGCAAGTGAACTCGCATGAAACCTTGGACCAGGCACGTAGCCAGGATTTTCTTTCGGGGTGGCCCGCCCATGACAAAATGCTGTATGATGGGGGAGGGGAAATGAGATTCCAGCAAAATGGCATATTTCGGGGAGGGCCCGGCCCCCCCCCCCCGCCCCCCCTGGCTACGTGCCTGCCTTGGACATTCGCCTATGTTGCGTATCTGGTGGAGCGCGTCGCGCCCTTTGGTTCACTCGTAAAGGTAAAACATCGTTTTTGTTAAGCCCCTGTCACATTGAGGAAGCACGGCGGCCACATCAACAGATGTTTGTCAACAGTGGGTCAACTTGTTGCACGTTCGCTCTGTTTCCCGACATCAGCACAACACGGAGGACAGCGACAATGTTGCCTCAGTTCAGTGTGACAGCTTTGGACAACTGAAACAGTAGCGACAAAGATAGGCGCCGACTACGAGGGTGGTAAGGGGCCGAGCCTCTCCGGAAATTTCTCGGGAGCGGTAAAGCACCCCCTCCCTCTCCCCAGGAAAATGCCGGGCCCCCCCCCCCCTCGCCCATGGTGCTCTTCGGGAAAGCAAGTACACTCGCCTGACCTATGCCTCATTCACTTCATATGTTCGCCGTGGCGGGTGCTTGTGCATATCGACAGGTGTCGCCCATGAATCAGAGCAACGAGATGAACGTACTGTAAACGCTTCGCAAACATTACTATACGGGCAATTTAAAAAACTCAATTCCAGGCAAAAAAATAGCAATAAAAAAGAAAACAAGTTTGCTGACGGAAAACATACAAGACTCCTCGGCAACGGCAATCGTTGCGGCGCTCTTACCCAACAAAATGAACAAAGAAAGGCAGAAGAGGAGCTCGGGCACCTTACAATTGTGTTGTCGGAAGCCAAAAGAAAGCAGAAGCGAGACGAAGGAACTGATGAGAAAAGAGAAGTGGTCCTTTCACTCGCACGTGCGACAAAAACGAAATTTTTTTTAATGAAAGCGCGGGAAAGGGGGGGGGGGGGCAGCGGCGCGTTTATTTGATAAAATTTAGTTTTACGAACTATGCAACATATAATCATTTGTAAAGAAAAAGGACGGGTTAGGGATTAAGTCATCAATGTCGTGCGATGAAGCGCTGAAATCAACAACAGAATCGCACTCTCTCGTATCTCTCCGGCAACCTCGATTTCTTCTCTTGCCAAAAATGCCAATTCGTTTAAAGCTGGCCCGTGCCACGTGGTGAACGTCCATCCAATAATCGGCTGGCAGTCAACATAAACATCCGCTGAGCCCGGGTATTCACACGAGGGAGAAATCCCCGGGATTTCTCCCTCGTGTGAATACGCCTTTATCCACACGAAGGAGAAATCTGCCCCTTTCCTCTGCGGAGCGAGCATCACGTAAGACATACGTCATCGTGCTGATGGAACGAAGCCTCCGCGCCTCCGCCACGGAGGAGAACGGCGCCGTGGCGTCAAAAGGGATGACGCATGTCTCACGTGATGCAGCGCTCCGCGGAGGAAAGGGGCGGATTTCTCCTTCGTGTGGATACCCCATTTAAGGGTATCACACGAAGGAGAACTCCGCGGACGGATGTCGTGACGTCAACAACCCGGGAAACTCCGTCCCCGGCTCCGCCGCGTGCACCTGCAGAGCTTTCGTGCTGATGGAACGAAGCCTCCGCGCCTCCGCCACGGAGGAGAACGCGCCGCGAGGCGTCAAAAAGGGATGACGTATGTCTCACGTGATGCGCGCTCCGCGGAGAAAGTGGCGGATTTCTCCTTCGTGTGGATACCCCATTATGGGGTATCCACACGAAGGAGAAATCCGCCACTTCTCCGCGGAGCGCGCATCACGTCGACATACGTCATCCCTTGACGCCTCGCGGCGCGTTCTCCTCCGTGGCAGGCAGCGAGGCTTCGTGCTGTCAGCACGAAAGCTCTGCAGGTGCACGCGGCGGGAGCCGGGGACGGAGTTTCCGGGTTGTTGACGTCACGACATCCGTCCGCGGAGTTCTCCTTCGTGTGGATACCCCTTAATGGGGTATCCACACGAAGGAGAAATCCGCCCCTTTCCTCCGCGGAGCGCGCATCACGTGAGACATACGTCATCCCTTTTTGACGCCTCGCGGCGCTGTTCTCCTCCGTGGCACGGAGGCGCGAGGCTTCGTTCCATCAGCACGAAAGCTCTCGCGGCTGCACGCGGCGGAGCCGGGACGGAGTTTCCCGGATGATGTTGACGTCACGGAGATCCGTCCGCGGAGTTCTGCCTTCGTGTGGATACCGCCTGGGGTATCCAGCACCGAAGGAGAACTCCGGCGGACGGATGTCGATGACGTCAACGGGGTATCCGGTAACACGAGGGAGAACTCCGCGGACGGATGTCGTGACGTCAACAACCCGAGAAACTCCGTCCCCGACTCCGCCGCGTGCACCTGCGGAGCTTTTCGTGCTCATAGCACGAAGCCTCCGCGCCTCCGCCACGGAGGAGAACGGCGCCGCGAGGCGTCAAAAAGGGATGACGTATGTCTCACGTGTTGCGCGCTCCACGGAGGAAAGTGGCGGATTTCTCCTTGGTGTGCGACCACAACGAAATTCCTCGTTAAATCGTCGCGTGCATTGCTCGCCGACACTGCGGAACACACAATGAAAAAGAAAGAAGACCGATTCTGCTACTTCGTTTCAGCTGGTCCAGACGCAGGCGATGCTACGAGCGCGAGAGCTTGGCCCTGAACAGTGCTAGTCAATGCACGCGCGCGTGCAATGCAGGACCGCTCAAGGCCACGACGCTCGCGTCGCAGCATCGGCTGCGTCTGGACCCAAGCTGAAACGAAGTATAGTAGATTGCCTTCATACACACGCGCGCTTTTGCTTGAGTGATGCCATCTCAGCCATTTTTACGCCCAATCTTTTTTATGCATTTTGAAGTACGCGCAATCCAGTGTCAATCAGCTCGAGCGCGTAGCTTTAGCTAATGTGGAGACGCCATTTTAGCGCCCAAGTCACGCACCGAGTGCGCGAGAGCGTCACGCGCTGAACACAGACATGTAGGCACCCTAGATTCTAGGAGACAAGCCACGTGCGCGCTGCATAGCAGTACTTCACGGCCCTACACTGAGAAAGAAAAACAACAACAACAACAACAAAGATAACGTTTCGACAAAAAGAAGAAAGCGTCGCCAACCTTACACCTACAAATGGGACTAACTGGGTAATCACATGCATTTTTGTCTCGATATTATGAACAACTTACATGTGCATCATGGACGCATTTTGGGAAGAATGGAGGTGTCCGTATTTACGATACATCACTTTCAGGACAGTTCTCAAGACAAGATTGCAAGCCACGCTACACGTATGGAACGTGGCTGAAACTTTTCTTTGGAGAATTTTCAATTACGTTACACGCGAACAATTGTTGTGGTCTCTTTCAGATTACCTGCATTGTTCTCGGGAAAGGGATACATTTTTTTTAAATCTACTTTTTTACGATGATTAGTATACTAATGAGCGTAAAATTAAAAATTAAACCATTTTAAGTATTTTTTATTAAAAAAAACGACAACGTTGCTTGTCTCATTTAAATTAGACAAAATTGTAGGATATCCGTCGGCTCATTCAAGGACAGTAAGATTTCAAAATTTGAGGAAAATCAGGTAGCTGACATGCCCTTTGAAGATGAGCCATTGTAATCTTACGCTTTGGTTTCTCATGTTGATAATGGTAAAAAACCTAACCTCATTCGTAAGAAAAAAATATTAAAATTTGACTTTTGACTCGTCACAAACTTAGCTACTTATAAACTCAAACGCTTAGTTTTCATTTTTTTAACGTATTAGTGTTGGTTTTTTACGTACAAAAACCGCGAACAAAGTTTTTTTTTCTTTTTAGGTTTTAATATTTTCCTTGTACCAAACGTCTGAAATAGCACTAGCTGTCTTTTCTAATTCGAAAGCGGAGAGACGCCTTGAAGGAGCAGTTTCACGGGCCATGAGTCCGTTCAACAATTTAGAGATTTAGACTTTTTTTATTTTGTTTTTCTTATACTTTTTTTTGTGTTATTCCGACAGCCGTGGTTTGAGTGCCGTCTACGCAATTTGGGAGGCGCTGAGATTCGAAATTCGTATGCAAATATGCTCTGCCGCGCATATCCTTGACTCGGAGAGCCGCACGCCAGGTTCTTAGAATACGCTTTCAATGCGAAGTGCCGGCTGGGACGTGGCTTACAAGCGCGAACACGTCGCCGGCGCCTTTGCGCCTGCGTCATATCGTTATCGGGTATCCTCATCGGAGCGAAAAAATGAGTTGCTAAAAACTCTCCATTGTGTCGGGCATGCAGGTAGGAAGCGATTTGACGTGTGGAATGAAAAAATGAAGAAGAAGCCTCGGAACAGCCTGTCGCAGTTTTGTGGCTCTCAGCTTATTTTTCATAAATTGGCCAATCTTAAATAATTTTCAATTGCTATTGCAGTCGCAAGCATTATATATTTAACTTGGCATCTGCACCGGCAAGTCTGAACACCAAGAAACGGGCGTCGACGGCCGGCAAATTGCCATTGCCGTCGCAACCTGATGCCATTCCATCGATAAAGCCACCCGCCACCATGGAACAAGTACCACCCTCCCAGGAACAAGGTAAATCACCTTCACCAAATGAAAATCCACCCTCTCAAGAGCTGGCACCGACGCACCCAACTACCCACTCAGATATACAGGCGGAAGCCGTCATTCCCATCAAACGGCAGCGCGTTGAAGGCGCATGCAGACTCGACCCACAGAGGTCAGACCCTCCATCGGAAGCGGCGACGTCGACTTACACGTTACAGGAAAGCATGGATGATAACGACGATGACGCAAGTTTCACCATCGTCTCTTACAAGAAAAACCGACCAGCAGGTATCCCAATACTCTTTCATCCGACGTCCAAGGAGACTTCCTTCTGGAAGGTGAACCCGAATGTTCTGGCACGAGAGGTATTGGGAATAGCACAGGAGAAAATACTCTCACACAGAATCGCCAAGGATGGCAGCCTATCGGTCAGTGTCGCGTCCCTTCCTGCGGCAAATAAACTGCTTGCGCAAACATCCCTCGCGGGAATCGAGGTAAGGGCAACCACTCCAAGGTCCTACTCCGAAAACATGGGCAAAATCAAAGGAGTTCCTCTCCAATACTCCGACAGTGATCTATTGGAGTACTTAAAAGACAATGGTGTACTAACTGTCCAAAGACAGGTTGCATACCAAAGACAAGAAGATGGCACTTCAGTGGCCCGTCCCAAAGATAGCGTCATACTTCGCTTCACGCAGGACCGCCCGATGCCCCCAGGGTATACTTGGGGTTCACCAGCCACCCAGTGGAAGAGTACTTCGGTTCTCCCCTTCAATGCTACCAATGTCAACGATTTGGACATATTGCCAAGAACTGCCGCGGTGCCCGCCGTTGCAAAATATGTGCAGGTCCACATCACCATCAAGACTGCAGCTCACGAGCTGAACCTAAATGCGCCAACTGCGGCCAAGGCCACGCGGCAACGTTTTCCGGCTGCTCCAGTAAAAAGCGGCAGCAGTTGTAAGAAAAACAGAAATCATAAATGGCAGAACGCCTACTCGACGATCTCCACCATCAAATCCAGAGATGGTGCGAATACTTGAAACTCCAAACGACACAAAATCGTCGACATCCAAGCCTACGTATTCAGACGTGCTACATCGACAACCAAGTAAGAGAAACACCACTTCAAAGAATGAAAATGGTTCCATGACGTCAGCGCCGCTTACTCAATCCGAAAAGCGCGAGTCAGGACCTCCAATGCCTACCGCGTCCGGTGCCCGAAGGGCTCCACGACCCACTGCATCACAAACGACACCCTCAATGGAGACGCCGTCTGCTACATACAATGCAGATTCCCAGGTCAACGCAAACAGCCAAGCAACTGATCAACAATTTCTCATGCGGCTACTGTTTTTGGCAGTGAAAGCGATCATTAGATCGCTACCAGACGCCGCCAACATCTCAGAGGTAAAAGCGATCCTTACTATGGAACCCCTTATTCTGGGGACAAGGGTCCCTGAAATGTAATGAATAGTGTGTACAGTGAAACGACTATATTCCAATGGAATGCGAATTCCCTCCGAACTAAAATAGGAGACTTCAGGAAGCTCGTTGCGCAATACCAGTTCCCTGTCCTGGCAATATCTGAAGCTCACACAGATGCAAAAACTAAGATAGCTGGCTACCTCACGTATTGCTCGTCCCGTCGGGATGGTGCCAGTCGAGCAATGCTCTGTGTGAGGAAAGACATACCATCAGTTATTGTTTGCTCATCATTATCTGAAGCGCCAGAATACGTCGCGTGCAAGGTCATGTTTGGCACGACCGCAATAATTATAGCCTGCGTATATATAGAGCCAGTAACATCAGTGACGGAGGAAGATCTAACATCGATATTCTCAAAATTTAGTGATCCCTACATTTTATGTGGGGATTTTAACTCGCACCATACATTGTGGGGAAGCGCACAAAATGATAGGAGAGGGAAGCTGATTGCCAATGTAATAGAGAAATCTAATCTATGCGTGCTAAATGATGGCTCTCAGACATTTCTTCGTGGATGTACTTATTCAAGTGTTCTGGATTTGACAATATGTTCTCAAGACATTTTCCCGGATTTATCGTGGCATGTTGATACAGAAACCCATGGAAGCGACCATTTGCCCATACTCGTCCAGCACAGAAAGGTAGCGAGACCGCGCAATGGACAACGTAAAGTTAAAATTACAAATTGGCGTATGTTTCGATCTTTGAATACGCTAAGCTGTAAAAACGTTGATACGCTGGACGATTTTACTTCGATTGTGAGAGAAAACTTTGACCACGCAACAAGATGGGTATCCATTCCATCCGATTATAGAGGTGTTGATGCTTCGTATGAAAAACTTAGAGCAATACGACGCAGAGCCGAACGAAGATACCGCCGCTCAGGATGGATAGAGGACTATAAGGAGGCTCAGCGTGTTCACGGCCTTATACAACGTAAACTTAGGCAACTTGCCAAACATCGATGGCGACAGCTTTGTGCTAAGCTATCGGCTGTAAGTGACCTCGCGAGGATGTGGATTATTATTAGAGCTCTCCAAGCGCCGGCTATTCAAAGGTTCCCGCTGCGAGCAATGGCCCTATCCAGAGGCGTATCAGAACTGACAATAGCAGACGAGTTTTGCAAATTATTGGTTCGACCAAGCGCGGCATCGCTGACACTTAAATACTTTGCCTCGTGTGTCAATGCCAAACAAACAATTGATAACGAGTTTACGTCCTGCCATTTGGAGCTAGATTGCGTTTTCACAATGAGGGAACTTCAAAACGCACTGAGAGTGACACGTCGGGGTAGGTCACCTGGCCCAGATCTGATCACATGGGATGAATTGACCAACATCGGTCCACGTGCGCTGAACTTCCTTTTGAGCACGTTCAACTCTCTCTGGGTCAAGGAAGAAATACCAGACCAATGGAAAGTCGCTAAGGTCATACCGCTTTTGAAGGCGGAAAAACACCCATGGACCTAGCCTCCTTTCGACCGGTCAGCCTTACAAGCTGCTTAGGTAAGCTTTTCGAAAAGCTAATTAATCAACGACTACAGTGGTGGCTAGAGACAAGTGAAGTGTTACCGGAAGAACTAGCAGGGTTTCGTCCCAAACGCTGCACGATGGATTGCGTTTTAGATTTGGTAACGTACATAGAACATGAACGTACGCTCGGAAAAATCACAATAGCTGTATTTTTAGATATCAAGCGCGCATACGATACAGTAAGTCAAATCCACATTCTATATAGTCTTATACAACTTGGAATTCGGGGACGAGTCGTACGGTGGATAAGAAACTTCCTTTCAAAACGGACAATGTTTGTAAAGACCGCAGATGGAGATAGCACGAGTCAAAATCTCCGACATGGCGTACCTCAAGGGAGCGTACTAAGCCCTACTCTATTTAATACGGTCATGGCTTTGCTTCCCGGTCGCCTCCCTTCACCACTCCATGTGACGATATATGCAGATGACATTTGTATCTGGGCCTCAGGCACATGTCCAAAGACTTTACAGGATCAGCTTCAAGCGGGACTGAACCTCTTAAACGAGTTCTTAAGTGAAAGAGGTATGGATATTGCGCCTTCAAAATCAGTAATGCTTCCATTCACGAGGAAGCACCTTCGTGGATTCGAGCTAAAAATACAGGGTCAAACTTTAGAACGCGTCTCGCATCATCGCTTTCTTGGAGTGATTCTAGATCAAAGCCTCACTTGGGTAAAACACATCGATATGCTGGAGGCAAAAGTAAACAAAACAATCAACATTTTACGTTATTTTACTGGAGTTCGTTGGGGAGCCTCAACC